>JAEIFV010000053.1:600000-811269 GCA_018904265.1 Lordiphosa collinella
CCTCTTCCTCCTCCTCGCTGCTGATTTGCTCCTCCTCCGACTCACTCTCATCCACATAATCCTCATCGTCGGAGTCTTCATTAATGGTATTACCCAACAAATCTTCCAATTCAATTTCTTTTTTCTGCTTTTTGTTGGCTTTGCCTACTACAGCAGCAGCCGAACTGGTGGAAGCCTCCTCTTCCTTGCTTTTCTGCACCGGTTGCACTATCAAGTCCTTGAAATCAATGCCCAAATGCTTGTACTTCTGCTCCAGCTTCTTGACCTTACTTAAGTTGGTCAATGTCCGCTTCTGGCAGGCAGTTTCGGTCCAGTTGTTCTGTACTTTAACACTGCGTTGTGTGGCCTTGGTCACATCAGAGACGTAGATTGTTTTGCCCGCCTGAAATCGAAGGAATACAAATGATCGTTTCGGTTACAGCGATGGATATTCTCTCTTACCTTGTTATGCACCTTCTTCACAGAAGTTTTAAAGTAGTTAAAGGTCTGCTGCTCCGGCGGTATGTACGATGCCTTGACCACTTTCTGAAACATCAAATAGTTATCCATGGTCTCAGCCGCAACTTTGGCCACCTCTGGGTACTCAAACTCGACAAAGGCAAAGCCCTTGCTGCCACCCGTGCGTGGCGAACGGCCCAGGCGAACACGCATAACGCGGCCAAATTGCTTAAAATATTGACGCAATTGTTGCTCAAAAAAGCCATGGGGCAAATGCTTGATAAATACTATGCCGCGATCCTTGCCTTGTTGTGTGGATGCCGGTGTCTTGTGCGAGGGAACTTTTTTCTTTAACTGTAAAGGCAGAGGCACATTTTACAGTTGGTTTGCAGGCACACAGTAACCGCCTTTGATTTTCGCTCTTACCTGTCCGGAGACTACCGTTTCTTTGGGCTCAGACTTCTTGGCGGGCGTCACCGGCTGCTGAGTCTTCTGTGGCTTAGGTTTCTTTACAGGCGGCATGATTTGAAGCCCTGTTTTAGTAAAAATAAAAGGTAAAAATAATCAAATGCACAGTCGACCGCTGCACGTGGAACACAGCGGATTGATAACGATATTTCAATTGACACACTTATCGATATTATGCTATCAGGCTAGAGATGGCCAGAGCGAATAATTGTCAGTCGCAGTGATGGCTTCGTGATGACTATGGTTGTCAGTGACATTTCGTAAACTGAATTAACAGTTGATTACTAATCCAATATGTGGTTTGACTACCTTTCGCAGCAATTAAAGAAGGAGTCGACCTGCTTGTGGTTCAAAATCGTTTTGCCTTGGAAACCTTTGAACCGCTGGAAATTTTTTATTTATTTTATTAGGAATTGTTCAAGGTTATATATACATTCGAACTTCTATAAAGCGAATCTCAAGGAGATAAGAAACTTCGTTATATAGAAAATTTATAATATAAAATTGATTGAATAAGTTGCGTTTCCATGTAAGTAACGTAATTAAACAACTCGATTTTGCGATGATGAGTAATCTTTATTAACTAAGAAGCTTAAGTGACTTTCCCCAAATACATTTTGACGTTTGTTTTGGTAACTACAAAAAATCGAATAAAATTCGTTATTTGGATATTGAAAACGCATGAGCGTTTGAGTTATGGGCGCGGAAAAAAATCGTTTTATAGAAAAATTCGCTATTAGAAAATTCGGAAATTCGTTATATGGTCTTCTTCGGAAGGCAGGAACTCTCCTGTGATTATCGGGCCTTATGTAGTGAAGTAAAGTTGCTGATCGGTTTGACATGGCAAACCCAGCGCGATCCTGGCTTACAGCGTCTCAAGTTGGCTCACACCTCCCCGTGGTAAATATTTTTTACAATATATTGCAATATTAACCAACCTCATTTCATGCAGAAGGAACATTTACAATGTGTGTGCCAAATAAGTGACACTTTATTTGGCTACAAATATAATTAAATACTTCTGTTTAGCGTGATAAAGTCATCCAATTATTCCGATTTCATTTTACAATAATAACTATTATACTGTCCACTTTGCTCTCCCGGATACAACATCTGGGTTAGAAGTTTCGCATTAACGATTTTCTTAAAAGCTTAATCTGCATAATTTGTTGTAATAATAAAAATTATTTACTGAATTAATTTGACCCCCACTCTATTCTTAATTCAATTTGGTCCCTCATCGATTGAATTGAACAAATTTGGCACTCTGCCAAACTTCACATTCATTCAAATTCATTGGAGAGAGGTAAAAACTAATTCAATTCATTTTAAGCATGTGTGCAGTCCTGCAGACCTCTAGTTTTAACTGTCGATTTAATCCAAAAAATTTTAGTTTTGTGAATTCTTATTACGATTTTTCGAACTTTGAATGATTTCAAGTCGGTGACTGTGACCTTTCGATCTATCGACAAGAGCTCTTCTCTAGCTGAGATGCTCGATTACTAGTTGGTAAACATTCGTGTTACCGAATACTACTTGGCGGAAAAATCCACCACTGTCTGTGTTTGGCGACATACCAAAGCCAATTGTGAACTACCGGCATTACGTTTCAACAACAAATCCTGGCGATTTTCAATTTCTTGAGCACCACGGGAACCTGCAACAACATTGCGCCATGGCACCACCGACTCGCACTCCTCGCAGCCACAACAAATTTAGACCTGGCTTTGATTTATTCAGGGGTAAGGCTCCAAGGCATTGATTTCCATTGGCAAATATACAAAACGCTTATGAAATTTACACAGCTTCCTCGACCGAACACAATCTTTTCTTGGACACTTCCCAGACCTCGCAGAGTTCTCAAATATCGAACCTAGAAGATGACCAACTGCGCTTGGGCTATAGCTATGAGCAGTTGAAAGACTTTTTGTCCAAATCCACGCTCAAGGATAAGTTTCCATTTGCCCAGTCGAACAGCCAGGCCAGAAAGGTAAGCCTGGTAGAACAATCCTCATTGCTTATTTATGTTCTCGCTACCAACAGTTGCTAGCCGGCTTCACCCAAGCTTTGTCCTGCAATTGCCTGCTGCGTTTGGACGAACTTTGCGATCTCTATGCCTTATCGATCATAATGATGACCTATGAGCGAGAAAGCCAACAGCTAATGCAAGAGCGCTTCAATCTGCTAGACGCCACCTGCGATTTGGCCCATCAACTGGAGCCGGAGGAGATTGATTTCATTGCCTGCGGTTTGTACGAGAAATTTGTGCACGGCTGTGGAAGAGAGCGCATGGAAAGGGTAATTGATATGCAGGAATCGATTCCAGCTCTAATTGTTGCCTCATCGCCGGCCAGTGATATTGCTTTGACCTTGCTATTCACCATATTGGTGCAGTACATCGACAAGCCAACTCAGATGAAAAATATGAAAAATGTAGGTAGGATAGCCTTGGCATGAAGTGGATGTTGATGATAATGCTTTAACTTTACTTACTACTAGGCCACAAATGCCTTCGAAATGATCCAGCTCATTGACTGGCAACAGCTGGTGGACTCGGGTCTGCTTGCGGATATGTTTATGCTGATCAGGACCTTTGGCCTGATCATAAACAGTCGACGCATACGTCAGGAAAGTTCCGATTGGAATGATAACTTGGGAACTGAAATACACAAGTACTTTCTGCAGGTGCGCAAGACAATCGACAACTCGGCCACTTATGGAGTATTTGAGATGATGGCAAGTTTTTGGTTTATGGACATTTGGCTTTTTGGTTTATTAACTCTGCTTCTTTACGCAGGTGGAACGCTATATAGCATACTGTGTGGTTCGGGGGGCTAGTACCAAGTAAGATAATTTTGCGCTGTATCAAAATAGTTTGATAAATCCCAAATTTTTCTATTTTATTTGCAGTCCTCAGCTGTGCCATATAAGGAATCCGTCTTCAGTGTCTACCAAATTCTTGGGTTAGCAAACTTTTGAGCATTTTAATTCGTTATTATTTCTCTTCAGTATTAGATTATAGATTTTCCAGAAATTAAGCATGTTAATATATATTTTAAGTTGGCGTGCTAATCGTTTAAGTTTAAGTTTAACCCAAATCACAAGTTAAAAGTTTTTGCTAATTTAAGCTCTTTGAAAAGTTGTTACTTTAATTATGACTCGCTAAAAACTGAATTACAGCAATACTATAATAGATATGGAAAAACCTATTTTTATTGAACCGCTAATATTCACACAACACATCTAACATCTTTTATCCAAAATCATGAGTCATAAAAATTTGCCAAGTCAAAATTTGTCAAGTTTGTAGCAAATTTCTTTAAGACACTGATCCACTTAATTATTAGACAGAACCAAAATATATAAGTGTTGGCATAGCAAATAGTTGTTAAGCATTTTCACTCAGGCTGTGGGGTGTTAGATGTAAGATGTGCTGCTCAGTGTAAATAGCCTTGAATACTGTGTTGCCAGATCAGTTTTTTTCCCGTTATTTCTAGCTTTTTTTAAACTGGATGACGGGAAAAATTTGAAAACAGCGAACAGCGGGAATTATGGCTTTTTTTGAAATTAATTCGGGTTTTTGTCAGCTTTATTTTAAATTTGGAGTCTTTTGAGTCTAAACTTATAAGAAAATCGATAGTTTGTCAACTCATCAGAAATTTAACGACCCTAATTGCAACCATTAACGTTCGGCAAGCTGTCATTTCTAAGTGAGTGCCAAGTTTGCAGATTGATTGACAAAAATGCTGAAGTTTTTAAACAAAAACGTCGTGAAGTTTGACTGCAGGTCCCGAAGACCGATCAGGTAGATGGCTTTGTTAGCTAAAAATGGATTATTTTACCAGATTTATTGAAATACAAATAGGCGACTTAGAAAAATTTGCTGCCAAAATTTATATCAAGGATATGAGTTCATCAAAAAGCAATCTAAAATGCTTTAGGTGGATAGTGAACTTAAGAAATCTTCTCAAAACTGCTGCATAAATTACATAGTTGATCTTATAAAGCAACTAAAGCTGAGCTAATGATCTGTTTGTGGGATTTTCATAGAATACATTGGATTAAGCAATTCAATTGGTTTTAGATTACCTGACCATCTTTAGCCTTCTTCAACATATTCAGCCTTGTTTTCAATTTCACTTCCACAAAAATTTTGATTTGAAACCGGTTTACGCAAAAGCGTGTTTTGGTTTACAATATTTTACTAGCAAAAAATTAAAGCATTGTTTAATTTTTGGAAGAATTTTCCAAAAATATTGGGAAAATTGAGTATCAATATGATGATGTACACTTAGTGAATGTTAGAATGGTAGATCTGTAAAGTTTTGATGTAAAGTAATAGCTTTCAGAGACTCTGGAGGTTATCAAGGATTTGTGGAGTTAACCTTATTCGCGATTCAGATGTTTTCCTTGCCATTATCCGCAGAAGTTAAGCGTGTCTTTACTAAAGTCAATATGGTAAAATCAAAACTCAGAAATCGAATGGAAGTGAGTACGCTCCACTCATTACTATGTATAAGGTAATGGAAGTTTGTGTATCTGTGGACGAGGAACATCATCAAACAGATGGTGTGGCTGCGAGAGGCGTGGGTTCGAACCCGACTCGGAGCATCTAATGAAAAAGTTTTTTCTTTGCATAAACTTACACACCCGGTCACCCTCCCTGCTGTTGGCGCCAGCTTTGTAGTAATTAGCCATGCAATAGCTTCTCAAACTGCCGTTCGAATTCGGCGTTAAACTGTAGGTCCCTTTCTCTTGTGCGAAAATTAGAAGCGCACAAGCCAAGAGATTGAGAGAAGCTTGCCTTTGGCCCTTTGGAGCATATTAAATGCACTAAGCGCTTTAATATCATTGTAGCCCTGGACTTTTAGCATTCTGCAAAGTCAAGTGTTTGGTCAGCTGCTTGTTGTGTAAAAAAAAACCAGACACCTGCTTTTCAAAATTTAATGTAAAATATGGAAATTAAAGGCAAAGGCAGAATGTGAATACTGAAACAAATTGTGTGTTGTTCTTGTTAAATGTTTTTCTGCAACGGGCCCGTGAATTGTGGAGTATAAACTTACTTTCTGACAAAAAGTAAATATGTAGAGTTTGACCTTAAAGTGTATTTCTTATCTTGTTATTAATGCATTTTGCGGCTTTGCGCACATTTTCTTGATATTTGCAGGTAAGTTTGAGTTCAGCCATGCAGCGCTGTTTAATGTATGGAATGAAAACAGCCGAAATGCTGGATTTTTGAGCATGCTCCTTAGCATGTAGTGAGCAAAGAGAAGGGAAATAAGATTGACACAAAAATTAATAACTTTGAGATTTATTTCACAAAAGGGTTGCAAAATGCGCTCGAAATGTTCGAACATTCAAGGCAAAAATTTTTTTCATGATTCCGCTTCTGGCCCTAAAGGCATTCATACTTACCAATTTCCCGACTTCCGTTTCTGATAATAGTGACACCCGGAAAGTTGCTATCAATATACCTTTATTTAGAAGACCCTACTTTGGAGGCCGAGAACTTTTTAAACAGCCCTCGCATTGACAAATTTTTAATTCTGTATTTTTGATATGCCAAATACAAAAACAGAACTACAATTCTCTTACCGATTTCTTTCCATTAGTTTTAAAAACCAGGTAAAATTTAACCGCCTACACCAGAAGAAGGCCTTTATCTAATGTGGGCGTGGTCGGATTGTTGTACAACTTTGCCTAATTAGTATACACTTGATGTTTAACAAACTACGTTTTTCGAATTTAGCCGCCCAAACTAAAATCTGGCCCAATGTGCATTGGTAGTATATGTGAGGTGAAAGAGAGGAGAGTCTAAGAGTTATTGAAAAAGCACGCAATTTTCTATGTTTCCACTAACTAAGAACTGGTTCCGCCAGTAGTCGATATACTTATCGATATGCCTATCGATATACATATGGTGTGCCATCTCTAATCAGATGTTAATTGTCGAGCAAGCGCGTCGTTCGCGCGTGAAGAAGCAACAAGCGAGGGTCACGGGCACGTGTATTGTCGGATTTTGAGTTTCCAGCGAGAACAATTTTTGAATACAAATAAATATACGTAGAATATCAAGTCCACTAATAAGACACACGCAGCATGTTCTACCTAATTGGGCTTGGCCTTGGCGATATCAAGGATATCACAGTGAAAGGGCTGGAAATTGTCAAGCAGTGCAGTCGTGTGTACCTAGAAATGTATACCTCAATTCTGGGCAGCAGCCTTGAGGACATGGTGAGCGGTGGGCGCTGATAGGGCGTCGGTGTGGAGTTAGCTTGTGTGTGTGTGGGGGTGTGCGTGTTAATTTGGTTTTTTTCCTTGCTTTTCAGCAAGAGTTTTATGGCCGTCCCCTGCTGCTCGCCGACCGTGACCTTGTCGAGCAGGGCGCCGATGAGATTCTGGCCGGAGCTGGCGAGGCCGATGTGGCCCTACTGGTGGTGGGCGATCCGTTTGGGGCCACCACGCACACAGATTTCATTTTGCGCGCCAAGGAGAAGAACATCCCATACAAGGTCATCCACAATGCGTCCATCATGAACGCCATCGGCTGCTGCGGCCTCCAGTTGTACAAATTCGGCGAAACGGTGTCCATACCCTATTGGGACGAGACCTGGAAGCCAGATAGCTTCTATGACAAAGTCAAACTGAACCGCCTTCACAACATGCACACGCTGTGCCTGCTGGACATCAAGGTAAAGGAGCCCACCCCCGAGTCGCTGATGCGCAAGCGCAAGGAGTATATGCCGCCGCGCTTCATGAGTGTGGCCGAGGCTGCCCATCAGCTGCTCAGCATTGTGGAGAAGAAGGACGCCCTGGAGCGGAATACGGTGCTCAACGAGCAGTCGCTGTGTGTGGGTCTGGCCCGTGTGGGCCAGGAAACGCAACAAATTGTTGTCGGCACGCTGCAGGAAATGCGCTCCACCGATCTGGGACAGCCATTGCATTCGCTTATCATTCCCGCCAAGGAGATGCATCCCCTCGAGGTGGAGTTCTTGCAACAATATGCGGCCAGCATCAAGCTGGACGATTACAATCATTAATGAACACCCACACCGCATGAAATTAACTATTTAAGTGTTTTAGAGAATGTTCCGTGCAGAAAAGAGGACAACCACAACACATTGAATTTGAATTTAGGAAGCTTGAAGCTCTGTCTAGATAGCCGCTGCCTCTTCATGGAGTGTAAGAAGAAAAGTGATATGTGTGGTTTCCAACCCACTTATGGGCTCTGCCTGCTTAATTCCATCTGTATATGTATGTGTATGTAGTTTGCCAACAAGAATAAAATTGCATTAATCCATTAAAGTTAATTGGCACGAATGGAAATTGAATTTTGAAGCGAAGGTCCTTTTAAAACAATTTGCAAGCAAAATCAAAGAATCGACTTGTGCCTGGATACTGACACACTTGGGGGGTTCATTCCAACACGTCCTCGAGGATAGCCTTTTTGAAACAAATTGGGTAAAAATTTGTCTGTAAACTACCCAAAATAATGATTATTATTTTAAATCTTTCTTCGTATATTTTTATAGCACAGATATTCAAATATATTATCCTAAATTGGTTTTTTGGAATACTTTCGGTCATATAGCCATTTTTATGAAGCAATATTTTTGGCTGTATGAGGCATTCACAAAATTTTAACGCGATTTTCTCGAAACCACTTTTTTTAAAATGGCTGCCGCGATTTAGCCAAAACTACTGGACCCTGTTTTAAACTTACACACACAACTTTTAACTAGACTTTCGAATAAGAATATGAAATCACCTTAAGTTCTGTGGCACCGACGAATCTTTAAAAATATTTACAAACCAACCCACGGCAATATCTAGAGATTTCTGTGTCATCCCCGATTCTTATGTTGTACATAGTTTATTTGAGTTTTCGCCAAAAATCCGGGTTTCGGGACCCCCTCAGAAGTCCGGGCCCGGGGGAATTTTTCTTCAAAATGATTTCCGTCTTATCTGAAATATTTTAGATGTTCCATTAACAATCGTGCATGATGTGTAATAGAAAGTACAATTTATCTGTACTCTCCATATTTATATACTGTTCCCATTAAAAATGGGGATCATGAAGTTGTGCAAAAGTATGTAACAGGTAGAAGGAAGCATTTGCGACCCTATAAAGTATATAAAGGGTGATTGTTTTAGAGCTATAGGAAAGTTAAAAAAAAAACACATAAAATTCAGAAAAAGGCATGAAGTCTTTTTTTGAATCGATAGTACGGTCCATATAATTTAATGTTTGAAGATTATTTTATGCAAATGTTGACCGTGACTGCGCCTCAAATGAGATACCGGCCGAAATGTTGGAAAGAGTATGCCAAAATTGGACTAAGCGGATGGACCATTTGAGGCGCAGTCTCGGTCAACATGTGCATGAAATAATCTTCAAACATTAAATTATATGGACCGTACTATCGATTCAAATAAAGACTTCATGCATTTTTCTGAATTTTATGTTTTTTTTTTAAACTTTTCAATAGCTCTTAAAAAATCACCCTTTACATGAAATAACAAGATCTACATTTTTTATGAGGATCGGAACCGAAAACTTGAATACTGGAGAAACATTAGCGAAAAATCCATAAAAAAAAAAGTTTAGTTTGGTTTTTCGACATAGTGACCCGAATGGCCCTATAAACCCCAATATCGGGGATTGGAGTGTTCGAAAAACTTCTAGTTTATAACATTACAAGAAAGTTTGCTAAAGTTTGATACCGACCAAAAATGTGTGGTTCCCTTGAAACTGGCAAACTTGATAAAAAAAACTTTAAAAAAATCGTATGAAAGGCTCCTGGTAACTCAAAATGGAGCATTAATTTGTATGGACAAAATAACAACTTTAAAATTCAATTATAAAAGAACCATGGTCGACCGCCAATTAATTTCTGCACCTATATTGTTAATAATTCGTGGTCTATTGATGACATTTTTCAAAATTTTTGGATTATATGGATGTGTACTAAACATTTACCCAAACTTTTTTAGGGTTGACTTTATTTTATACTTGATCTGATCTAATTAACCACTGGAGCTTGATCTGTTAGGAGCTTGATCTGTTTGGAGTTTGATCTGTTTGAAGTCATTATAAATACTAACTCCAAATATTTTCTTGAAACTTTTTTAATCAAAGGCCACCTTGACTCCACTAATGCAGGGCTCTAATATTTAAACCCCAAACCCCTATGCCACTGATTTAATATCAACTCAGATCCCGCGTCGCTTCGAAACTGTATATGGATTGACTGAGGACAGCAGGAGTACACAATCATCATTCGCTTCGCCATTTTAATTAGAAATCCTAGCACATTTCGTTTAAAAATCAATTTGTTTGCTTAATAATAGAGGCCACGTATACGACGCGACGATCCTTGGCGGTCGTAGAGCATATTGAACTTGTTGACAAAGTGATGCATGTCATTGCAGCCCTTGGTCAGCGTTCCCAGGTAACTGATCAACCCCACATCGTTGCACTGTGTGTAGAACTCCTCCTGAAAGGCGGGCACTTGCATTACGGGCAGACGATGGCACAGTGCATACGCCTCACGCAATATCTCCTGATTCGCCTTCAGTTTGCCCGCCTCCACATCTTTGATGTACTGGAGCACGATTTTGATGCGCGTATTCAGCATTTTGATGGCACTGTCCTGCGCCACCAAATGCTCGGCCACCACACTCTTTTCGCCAGACTCGTTGGTCGTCATGCGGGCCACATGATCCACCCCAATGCGTTCCGCCTCCTCGGTGGCCAGTGTGTAGGTGAGGGGAACAAAGAGCATTGTGGCCTCACCATCCACCAGATCGATCAGCGACTCGAAGAGCTTTAAAGGCAAGTGGTCGACGCTGCGCGACAGCGGATTTAGCTGCAGCATAATGGGGCACTCATTGATGGTTGCAATCTGTTTCTGGATTTTTATGTCAGACGCTGTGGGACACTCGCCCGTTGTATACCAGCCAATGAAGTCGAGATCGCTGAATACCTGAAAGAAAAACCACAGATTCCACCTGAGTAGGGTCAAGACTCTCGCCCCAATCGCACCCTGGGTTCGCATGTACCTGCTTGTACTGCTGCTCCTTTTTGTTGTAGTAGTCCTTGTTGATTATCGTCTCATCGGCTATGACATCCGTCTTGAGCTCAAACGAGTTCATCACCTCAATGTTTCGACCCTTCTGCTTGCCAATTAGAGCCCCGAAGACCTGGCGCGGTTCGCCGTGCTGGGCACGAAAGCGCGTCCAGTGCTCCGATATATTCATAATGACCAATGGATGCAACGAAACGGTCACCGAGGCAACCGTGCCCGATGCAGCCATAATATTAGACTGCGGGGCAGCAGCTGCCGTGTCCTGGTCCTGTTGTTTTTTGTTGCTGCCGGCAGCAGTCTCAGCCGCTGAGGTCGAGGTACTCGGCTTGCCCGACATCTCCACATCGACATCCATTTGTTCCATGATGTTTCGATTTGTTTGACGTACAATAGGGGCAAGTTCTTTAGGTAGATAGTTGTCAAAATTGCAATTTATTTATCTTAACTAAATGAAACTTCTCATTCTCATTGACTCTCCTGCTCCTCTCCTCCCTTTGTCTTCTTGCTTTACGTTTGCCTTGCCCGCCTCTGGTCTCACTCAAATAATTTCCCTGCCAGAAGTTCCCTTCATAACAATCAGTGCTGCTAACTCGGCAGGGCCTAAGGAAGCTAGATCCACTTTCAAAAATAGCTAGATATTGTCTAAGGTAGCTATATAAATATGAAACAATAGTAGTATTCCTGAAAGTGATTTCGATTTTGATTTGCTTTGGATTTCATGCGCTAGGCTGTTGTTGTAACTGATTTCGACTTGATTTCATTTAAGTATGACCATTTTCTTTGAAAAAAAATTAAGAACCGCGCATTTCAAAGTGGAGTAATTAAATGATTATTTTTGGAGCTTGTGCTTAACTTAGTCAAAGACTTTCGGGATTACATATTTGCATAATTCCCCTTGAAAGTTGGAAGTCACAAATTCTTATACAATTTTGTCCTGCCTTTTCCTCTGAAGTTCTGCCAAATGGGAATTTGAAAATGTCAAATTTTTCATACATTTTAATTTCATACTTTATTTTATGTATTTTTATGATATATTTTATAAACACTAGGGTGGGTCAAACTGTAGGAGGCCAAAAAAATTTTTATAGGCTCTTCGCGATTCTGGTATTATGGTACTTACCCTATTAATCACATAGTTATTTTTTTCACACGTTTTTTCATTGGAGGGCTTAAAAGTAAGTTAAGATATGATAAATCTTGATATTGAGATTTCCAATCTCATTTAAAGTTATTTCAATCTGTTGTTTTTTTTTTTAAGGTTGCAATCTTTCCGAAAAGAGATTTTCAATCTAGGTTACTCGGAGGTGTCCCAAAAAAATCTTCCAACCAAAAACCTATTCTCGGTGTACTATAGGGTATTTCTGAGTCGGGACACTCGAAAGCAGCTCCCTTTCCTGTTTGGTTACTAATATCGTGTAAAATATGGGCTGAGCTAAGTTTTGAACCGAAACCTTCTCCCAAAAACCTTAACCATTGTTAAATTTTGGTTCCAACAGGCGAGCCGGAGCTCCCAAAAAATGTTTGGCTCTGTTTAATAGACGCCCTAATATGTGTACAATTTTTTGCCGATTTGGTTCAATATTGATTTGGCTAGTTTGGCAACCCTTCTTAGCTCTTAACCGCTTTTTATTACATGGTATTTTCTTTATTGTCGTGTCTGGTCACACTATCAATAATGAACAATATTGCACCTTAGTATTAAAAAGTAGTTGGACGTGCTGCACGCAAATAGAAGCTTTATGTGCAATTTTTTTTGTATGTCGTTTATCACGGAATGTGTAATAATTATAAATAAGTGCAATATCCGAGAGTAAATAACAGCGATAACAAGAAGAAATGTGTCTAACTAAGTCAACAGCTGCTTAAAAGAGAATCTTCTTTTTTGTTTCCATTTCAAGGTATGCCATAAAAAAAACCTGCCCTGTGTGGGAGTCTCCTCGTTTAGAATCTTCTTATTTAGTGTAGTATACGAGAGTGTGTGACAAATTAACAAAACTACAAATATAAACATTTAAGGTGGAGCAGCCATTCAAAAGCCGACAAGTTTTTAATTGATTCATTTCCGAGCTGCTAGTGATTATTTTGGCCATTGCTCGTCTTCCTTTTACAGGAAAAATCAATAAAATCCAATTGTGACAATGGCTGTGTGTATGTATGTGTATGTGAGGCTCCTTTATCAACAGCCGCTGTTGTTGTTGCTGCTCCCGCTGCTGATGTCTTGTAAAGTGAATGCGGCGCGCCTAATTGATAAGTGTTTGGCAATTTTTTCTTTCGCCTTTTGTTAAACATAATTAATCATTCGAGTGTCTTTCAGTTGCATGCGCGTAAATTAACTTTGAAAATATTTATGTATTATGCATGGTGTAGGGATTTGGACTATCGTACTGTATTTGTCCAACATGCGCCAGCAACTAAATAATAATAATAACATTCGTTAGTCGTTAGTATTTAGTTTCCCTTTTACTTGTCCACAATTTACATAATCTCCGCAAAGACAACAGCAGCGAAGCGGCGTTCATTAAACTAACTCACACACTTGCATTGCCCGCGTGTGTGTGTGTACACATATGGACATTGTTTGAACTTTTATTATTTATATTTTGCGCATATTTCCCCCTTTCCTGGTTTTTTTTATGACTTTTGAGCTCCATCACCGCGCGATGTCATTGCCTCCTTACCTTCACCCCCCAACCATATAACTTTCTTTGATAGTTCTGCCGTTTGAGTTTTCGGTATGCAAAATGTGTGCCAAAAACTAAGCGCACAGTGGATCACATACAGTTTTGAATTTGACGAAAATCAATAGATTCCAAGTACGCAGTGCAACACATTTGGCTTAAGTAAAAATAGGGGAAAGTTAACTTCGGCTCCGCCGAAGCCTCCAATGGAAACAAATAAGTTTTTCTAACTGAGACTACTTATCGGAACTTACTTGAGGACCTTACAACAAACAATTACGAAATTATGAGGCCCATTTAAAACCAAAAAGTTTTTCTCACTAAAACAAGTTTTTTGACCGATCGCTCCTATGACAGCTATATGCTATAGTCATCCCATCCAGCCTGTTTCGACTTCGTGCAAAGTTTAGTTCAGATAGCTTTAAAGCTGACGGAGGAAATAGCATAGAAAAAGACGGACGGACAGGGACTAATTGAACTCAGCTCGTCATGCTGATCAAGAATATATATTATTCATGTGGTCAGAGATGCTTCCTTCAATGCGTTACAAACATCCGGACAATTTTATAATACCCTCGCAAGGGTATAAAAATACTTGGGATGTCCCAGATTTTATTGATTAATAGTTAAGGGTTTAGGTAGATATAGATTTTAATAGCCGATTTCCACCTCTACGCGTTCTGTCATCGATTGCACGATTCATCGATAAATTCCCCAAGGTGTTTCTAATACGTTTAGCGTTCACTTTCGCGTTCACAACAACAACAGCTGACCTGGACTATTTGTTTACCTTTGCTCATCAATCGAAATGGATTTAAGTGACGTTGTTTTACAAACTGCAACTGGACCATGTTGTCTTGCCATAAGTCGAGAAGGTAGAAGGTTGCCTCTGGTTAAGTATAAAAAAAACGAATTGGCAGAACCAACGTTCAAAGTGAACGCGACTTTTTTTCCCGTCCCCTCACCTCCCCTTCGGCCATCAACTGAGTTGTTTTATATGAAGCTCAACGCGCCTTCTTCGATAATTGAACGCGAACGCAGCTATAGTAGAAACGCCGTATTAAACACACACAGAAAATTTCAAGTCAATCCGGCAATTATTTTCGAAGTTACACGCATTTTGTGTTGTTTCCCTGCCAAGGTGATGACTCAGGGTTCGCCAGGGTCCTTACAAGAAATTTGTAAAGTTGATGGGACCTAGTGGGTAGGAGGATGTGTCGTTATTGTGCCAAGTTTCTAGTGATTTAGTTCTTCGGTGAAGACCACAGGAATAAATGGAACCCCTCGGTGAAAACCAGAGGGTAAACCTTGCCTAGAGACCAAGGATTCTTATGGGGATCTTTGGTGGAGACCAGAGGGTAAACTCGCCTATAGATCTGTGAAACCTACGGAGAACCCTCGGTGGAAACTAGAGAACGACTTGCTTGCAGATCAGTGTAACTACGGGAGGTCTTCGGTATAGACCAGAGGATATCTACGTCTAGAGATCAGAAAATCTAGACGGGATCCTTGGTGGAAACCAAAGGAGAATCATTTCTAAAGACCAAGGGCGCTAATGGGGATCCTCGGGGGAAACCGGAGGATTACTTGACCTAGAGACCAGGGACCTTGGGGGATCCTCGGTGGAAACCAAAGGATAAATTTTCCTTAAGTCCAGGGACACTGATGGGGATCCTCGGTGGATCCCGGAGGCTTACTCGACCTAAAAATCGGGGAACGCAGGGGGATCCTTGGTGAAAACCAAAGGATAAAAAGAGACTGCGATATTAATCACCACCGCAAGAAAATCAACACTTCTCTAAGTTTTGGATATTTCACGTTTTCACTATTTTATTCCAGACGATTTCTTGATCTTCATTTTTTCCCTATGCTACATCAGCCCTATGACAAACCAAGTCTCTTACCACTCTATGGAATTTTCCACTGGCCACGTTTCTTATAATCTTCACTCATTTCACTTAACAACTTGCACTCGAGGATCGTACCGATCGCCTGCCTGTATTTGAATGATCTCCCGTCATCGCTCCAAACTTCTTTCTACCTATGGCAGTGGTTTTCTTATAGTATACGCTACTTTCAGTGCTATTCGCCAATTTTTTTTGTGCCAGGCCGTATGAATGCCCTAATGTATGACGAGTTGCTGGTAAGTGAGTTCATCACTTTCGTGAAAGTGTTTCACATTGCCCGGCATACCAAGGCAAATCTTAGCTCCCACAATGTTCCGTAGTGACAATGGATGGCATGAAGTCCGGATCTAAATCCAATTGAGAATGTAAGTGGCCTCATTTCTACCAGATTATTCGTCGCTGCAAAGCAATACGAAACTCTGAAGCAGCTTATTCTGCATATAGCAACTTTCTATGAAGTATTTT
Organism: Lordiphosa collinella; assembly: GCA_018904265.1. Classification (NCBI taxonomy): domain Eukaryota; kingdom Metazoa; phylum Arthropoda; class Insecta; order Diptera; family Drosophilidae; genus Lordiphosa; species Lordiphosa collinella. The sequence goes on from JAEIFV010000053.1 coordinate 616,045, forward strand.
TCTGTTATTGTATTTTGTTACCAATTGTTAAAAGTAAAATTTGCTTTTGTTCTTATTTAATTTCAAAACCCAATTCCTTTGTAGAAAGATAATATCATTAATGAAAAAGAATGCAAATGAAATTAGCGCACAATATAAATTTTGCTGAGGTAAGTGATTGCAATTAACTGTAATTTTTTGCTTACAATCGAAGAAAAATTGCATATCGCTCTCAATTTGTCAGGAAGATTATATATACATATCCACTGATTCACCAAGTATTATAAACAACGTTCTGATGTAGTGTTTACTAATTTTATTAAGACCTTCGATCGGGTCAACCATGCTCTTGTTGAATGAATGGTCGGTGTTTCCTCTGCAGCCGATTTCATTTAAATTTAAGCGAAAACCCGCACAAAAGGTTCCACTGTGCGCCATCTCCTTTTAGTGTTGGTTGGTCGGCTGCGCCCGGTTAATGGCATGAAGAGCAGGAGGGGGCCAGCGGCTAGACAAGTGACGCATATTTGAGCATTCTTTGTGGCCACATATGTACGTATATTTGTATGTCATGTATGTACGTGCCCTGTCTAATTGATGAAATGTTGATTCATCCAAATGCCGGCTCCTTTCTGCCATGCTATTCTAAGTATTTCGTATTGAAAAAATAATCAATGTTCTAAAGCTTATCAGTAACCTGATACGGATAGCAAAGACAAAAAAAAAATTAGAGGGTCTCCCACATACATACATAAATCATTGTAAGACCTAGGCAAACAATCCATTGGCAGCGTGAATGATTAGCCACAGTTTGGCCAGGCCAACATTCCATTCGATTGAATGATGCATTTCCGTTGTTACACAAGCGATTTAGCATTTTGTGGTTTGGCACTGTTTATAATCTTTTGATTAATTTGCCAATTGGAGCTTGAACTGGCACACGACCCAGGCACGGCAGCGACCCAGACTCCGGTTCACACACATATGAATACTGAAAACATTATTCTGCTCAATTTTACGGCGCATGCGCCGCTGCAATAAAAAGTATGCTTCTTTAGCCCCAAATTGCAATTGCGCATAATTCAACGGCAGCTCAAATGAGAAATATCCATAGCACCAGCCATCTACGACTACAACAACAACAACTACACGAGCGGCAGCAGCAACTGAAAACGCATCTGTAACTTTTTCATGCACTGGAAATTCCGCAAAGACGACGCCGTGCCGCTACTTTCTAAAAGATGCAGCGCCTGCTAATCATGATAATGGTTGTGTTGCCATTGTTGTAGTTGTAATTATACCCTGTTATTTGTTTATATCATTTGTTAAAACGCATCAACAAAATTTACCAATAAAGTGTCATTCTTGGTAGTGGAACTTTGTCAAAGCATTAACATTCTGGCTTCAAACATAAATGGGTACGTGGGAACATGTAAAATATACTTCATCTAATTGCACGATAACATCGTCAAATGACACCACTTACCCATTTGTTCGAATTAAACCTGCTTATCAAAACATAAGGATTCATAACGAATTTTTTTCCCACCCAATTTGGGAACCTCGAAAATCTGAAATATTTTTGGATACTATTAAATTTCATTTTCTGCCCAGCACAATGGAAGGAATTTTATATAGTTCTTCATAAAAAGGTTCTAAAGTGGGATATTAAGTGGGATGATTTCCAAGCAATTCTGTTATCTAAGGCGATCTAGTGTTTTAGCAGCCCAGCATGAATCACCACAAACCTTTTTAAGCTAACTTCTCTAGTTATAAAAGGTTTTAGAAATCATTTTTATACAGATTTAAGTAAAGCTTTTGATTCTGTTATAAGCTCTATTTACCTGGGATTTCCTCTAACTTAAATCCATGAATATCACGTTTAAATCTCACCTCCCATATGGTTCTTTTCAAATCTCGGTAAATCTCTCTTCTCCTGGTCGCCTTGCTTTTGATTGCAAGCTATTTGTTACTTCAATCGTTAGTGGTTAGACCAAGTTTATTAGTTTTGTCTTTCTCAAAGACCATGGCTGCCTTTCTTTGAAAACGGAAGGTCGCCTCTACTCTTCTAGTACTGACACAGAAACTTTTCCCGCCACGTTCCAATCGAATTCTAGGTGCCACAAAAATTAATTTCGGTTGGTTTCAAATCTTGTATTTTGCTCTATTTTGGCAAACAAGCCAAAGACAATAACAAGCAAACAAGCTTAAACCAACCACATCGCTCTCGCTAACCAACGCGGGAATACAAAATATGTTTTCAGGGTTGGCAAGTCTATATTAATGTAGGTCACGTAATTGTTGTTTAAGTTTTCCCGTTGTTATTTTTAGTTAATGATTTGAAATTATTCTGAAACTTAAATGTACTATAATTCATTAAGAACGTAAACTATTATACGAAGTCATAATAAATAGCAAATAAGTAGGGGAAGATAGGGTGTTCAGAGCCATGGGGTGTTGTGAGCCACTTGAATATAGGCCCCAAACAAAAATAAATTACGGCTTTTTGTTTATGTCAAGTTTCTCTCTTCTTATTACCTTACTTTTGGCCAGCAACCGATCAGTCAACACGTGCTTTAAGTTGGTGAACCAGAACTCGATTTTTTTCAAATATTGTAATTTTTTTTTTGCTTGTGAATATAATTCAAAATTTTTTTGGGAATCCAAAAAGTAAGTAATGCAGAAATATTTTTGATCAATTGCCTTTTTGACCGAAATATGAATTTTTGAAAAAAAAATTTTGTTTTGGGTTTGTGGCGCCAACCCAAAATAATGATGTATGGGGTGTTGTGAGCCACCGGAATTTTTCATTCAAAATAGTCGGTTTAGACTTCCGAATAGAATGTTGCAATGATACGCTAAAAGGCAGAAGAAAAACGCTCCAAAGAGGACAAAAAAACATTAAAAAAGAAAGGCAAACAAAAAAACAGTCACCAGCATAACGTGCTCGTAAATATAAGAAAACAAGGCGGCTGCGGATTTTTCATTGATATTTTTTTTATTCAGATTATAAGAATAATTATTATTTTTTGTTTTAATAAACAACAACTACAAAAAACACGAATTTTTAACTTTTTAACGGGTGTCTCACAACACCCCTAAAATTTTTGAAATGTCAAAAAATCACTTTTTTCAAAATGATATGAAAAACCACACACTTTTTTTTCAAAAACGAAAGATGAACAAAGTTACATTCATCTTTTAACTAAAATACAAAATTTACAGAATGAAAAAATATTGATTTTTGGCGAAGTTATGTTTGAAAAACCTTACTATGATCACATCACTCCATCTTCCCCTCATGATTAAACTGTTACATATTAATTTGATTATTTAAGTTATCTCGTATGAGGTCTGGGTTGGGTTCAGTTTCGGAAAGTCGTATGTAAGTCTTCGAGGGACCCAAAAAACCCGAACCGAGCCGTTTTTTAGAGTTTCGGTTCAGGAGCGGTTTGCTGCCTTGGTTAAAAGCACCATGCTCTATTTTATTTTCACCGGGAATTTAATCAAATTGAGCTAATGTAAACCAATCTTTCATTTATTCATAACCCATTTTGAGATTTTCAAACGATAATTTGACTTTAATAGATCTTTGGCCCTTTTTTTATTAGTGCCTATGGTTTGCATTGACTTTTCATGTCAAAAATTGTTCCAAGGGTACAAAGAGTTAAAAAAGAATGCATAAGAAAACATAACAAACTATATGATTAAAATGAACTGTAAGTTTTTGCTTTGCATTGTCTCTCCACCCGTTTTGGACCCAAATCAAAACAACTAAACATACCTCACTTTTTTTTGAAAATGGCGGCCATTCAAAAAAATTTCTTTCGGGCTTTTTTGTAGTTTATGTAAAAAAATAGTAAAAACTTTAAAATTTCGGTCTTGCTCTGCGTCTTCCACTTTGTTCAGAAATCGGCATTAACTGGATATCATGGCGCAGTTCGACTGTTTCGGTAACCGCTTAAGTTGGTTTTTTGGGAAAAAATAAAAAATCAAATGTAGCAGTTTTAAAGAGCGACACCCGCCTTGCAAAACGCAACCGCTTAACCTAGGTCATACGAGGTTTAAATCTCTGGACCCCCAGTTCATTCTTGGAATTTAGGTCACATTGGGTCACTAAAAGGACTATATCTCCTAAACTATCTTTTCAAATCCTTTTGGGATATTTTTGAATATCCACTATAATATGCAAAAAAAAAAAATTGCTCAATGAGAAGACCCCCTTAAACCGAAACCACATAAATATCATGATAGAAATACTTGTCTCGTGCGGCATGTCCCGTGGGAAAGTGCTGAAAATTAAATTTTAAAAAATTATAAATCATTTTTGGGAAAAATCTTATCTATTTTAATAGACATAAATACACAAAAGATTTAAATTCGTCACAGGGAAATATATTCTCAGGACTCGCCAAAATCGGCGTTTGGATTGTGTCCCACGAAAACCACTTCTGATTTAGTCCCGTGCGAATGCCTTGGTTTTTTCCAATTATCTTGAAAACGGAAAATGTCACAAATAATCAAGTTATGGGCAGCGCTGCTTTCTTCTGCTTCTGCTATTGCAAATTACATAAATAGAAGCATACACTCTCACTGGTACAGAATATATTACAGTCGATCTTGAGCGACTTGAGCAGTTCAAACCATGGGGTAAAGTATATATCAGAGCTCGACAGTTTATTTTTACAAAGCACTACATTATTTGTTCTTGTCCATTTCTTATGAAGAATTAAAGACTCCGTACCGGATTGCTGCTCTGTTATAAACCAAGATTCGAACTAAAACCTTGGGTTTGATGCTTCCAAAACCGTTCCATAGATTGAACCCATAGGTAAACGCGGTGTTCTAAATTTAGAACCAAACATTTCACTGAACTTTAGTCTCGCAGCCTTGATTCGGGGAGATTAGAAAAATAATACTATAAATTTCTCTCAATATCTTGGCTTATGTGCTTCTAATTTAAACGCCAAATTCAAACGGCAAAGCTTGGGAAGCTTTTTAATGGCTATCGACTTTACAACTAGTGCCAGTAGCTGATGAAGTTGACCGGTTGTTTAAAAGTTTTCAAAGAAACAGATATACAAAAATGGAGGAAAGCTAACTTCGGCTCGGCCGAAGTTTATACACCCTTGAGCTCATGTAAATTCTCAGGAAGCCTCCTAGTCTGTTTTTCAAACCTAACTTTTTTATGGCAGCTGTACTATACATTCTTCCGGTTTCGACCAAACTTAGTGAAATCATGAAACATCGTAGAAAACGTATAAATACGAAGTCTGATGTCGATTTTATTCAAAACAAAAGTTTTTCTCACTAAATGTATTTTTTCGACCAATCGTTTCTATGGCAGCTATATGCTATAGTCGTCCGATCAGTCCGGTTTTCATACTTGTGCAGCGTATTTGTACTACAAGACTTTTTGGAAAGTTTCGTGATGATAGCTTTCAAACTGACGGAACAAATCGCATAGAATTAGACGGACAGACGGTCGTGGCTATATCAACTCAGCTCGTCATGCTGATCAAGAATATATATACTTTATGTGGTCGGAAATGCTTCCTTCTATGCGTTACAAACATCCGGAAAATTTTAATATACCCTCTTCAAGGGTATACTAAATAATGCTTCATATTAAAGGGTAAAAAAATATTTGTTATCTCGTCAGCTCATGCAACTTTTGGTTTTAATTTGAGCTAAGATTACATCTGCAGTCTTGTCTCCATCTTCGTTTCGCTTAACGGTTTACTTTTGTCTAACTTTCTGGCAAAGACACTCACTGATGCATCAGGCGTTAGCTATAATTAGCTCGCACTCTAGTCTGCCCATAGGCAGCTCGCTCAGCGCTAAATTTATAACACAATCACCCAATCTCTCACTTACTCACTCTTCTTCTTGCAGGCCATGGACAGGCATTGACTTGCCAGCACTGAGTGTGTGACAGCGCCTCCTGTAACTCCGATCATGTTAGAGCCAGCTTTAAGTCCCGAACTGGAGGAGGATGGCGTCGATCAGGCCATTGTATCGGGCATCTCTGGTCTTAGTCTGGACGAAGTCGATGTGGATGCTGTGCCCGATCGTAAGCCGCATTTTCTTGACTATGATGCAATGCCGCCGCCTGACTATGAGGATGGTTTTAGTGCAGCCGGCGAGCAGCTGAAAATGGACAAGAAGTATGAACGCGATGGTGAGATTAGTGATTATGAGTTGGCGGCCAGTGGGTACACCAAAAAGGAGTTCACCCAGGATGATAACACGCTGCACTTTACCCAGAGCGCAGGCGCTGTGGGCGTGGGGGGAGCAGTGAATAATGGAAAGAAGCCGGCAGTCAAGCATTTTCTCGATGAGAATCCAATTCCGCCAGATTACATGTTGGCACAGGAGTTGCGTGAGTTGAGAGAACATCGTAGTCTGGATAGAAACTTTGAACGGAAATCCGCCCAGCAACAGCAGCTGGAGGAGCTGCCGCAGAGGAATGGTGGGGTCGGTTCACCAGCCAGCTCGGGTCGACCTTCACGCAGCAAGGAACCTTCGTACACATTGTCTCGCTTTCTGGATGGAGATAATGCAAATGCAAGTTCATCACGATTACCCAAAGGAGGCGCCTGGACCATGAGTTTTGATGAGCGTTATGGAGCTGCCGCAGCAGCAGCTGTAGATGCCACTCTAGGATCCAAAGTGGAATGTGTCTACTCGTTGCTTTCCATGCTGGGCTCCAATGATCCGCTGGAGATGTCGAAGAAGTTCCTGGAGCTATCGGCTAATGCCCAGAGTTGTGCCACATTGCGGCGCTCTGGATGCATGCCGCTTCTGGTGCAAATAATGCACGCACCCGACAACGAACAGGAGGTGCGCAAATGTGCCAGTCTGGCTCTGCACAATGTGGTTCACAGTCATCCGGATGAAAAGTCTGGACGCCGGGAGGCTAAAGTGTTGCGACTGCTCGATCAAATAATGGATTACTGTGGTTTCCTTAAGACCCTGCTGCAGAGTGGAGGGGAGGCCATAGCCGATGACTCGGACCGTCATCCTTTGGCCGCAATCTCTTCCCTGATGAAGGTCAGTTTCGATGAGGAACATCGCCATGCCATGTGCGAATTGGGTGCCCTGCAAGCCATACCCAATCTGGTTCATTTGGACCATGCTGTGCATGGTCCCAAGCCAGAGGATCAATGCTGCAACTCGCTGCGACGCTATGCCCTGATGGCGTTGACCAATCTCACGTTCGGAGATGAGAATAACAAGGCTCTGTTGTGTGGCCAGAAGCAGTTCATGGAGGCACTGGTGGCCCAGCTGGACTCTGCTCCCGATGATCTGTTGCAGGTGACAGCAAGTGTTCTGCGTAATCTTTCCTGGCGGGCGGACAGCAACATGAAGGCAGTGCTTAATGAAATTGGAACAGTTACTGCTCTGGCCTTGGCGGCAATGCGCAATAAAAGTGAGAACACCCTGAAGGCCATCTTGTCGGCCTTGTGGAACCTCTCGGCCCATTGCAGCACAAATAAGGCAGAGTTCTGTTCGGTGGAGGGAGCTCTGGCTTTTCTGGTCGGCATGCTTAGCTATGAGGGGCCGAGCAAGACACTTAAGATCATTGAGAATGCTGGAGGCATCCTACGAAACGTGTCCAGCCATATAGCGGTGTGTGAGCCCTATCGCCAAACCCTGCGCCAGCACAATTGTCTGGCCATATTGCTGCAGCAACTGAAGTCCGAGAGTCTCACGGTGGTCAGCAATTCGTGTGGCACCTTGTGGAATCTCTCGGCCCGATGCCCCGAAGACCAGAAATTCCTCTGGGACAATGGAGCTGTGCCCATGCTGCGCTCGCTTATCCACTCCAAGCACGCCATGATCTCAGAGGGCAGCTCCTCGGCCCTAAAGAATCTACTCAATTTTCGTCCGGCCGTGCAAAATCAAAACCCACTTGATCCCATTGCCCGATCTATGGGCTTAAAGCAGCTACCCACTCTGGAGGCTCGAAAGCAAAAGGCTCTGCAGCAGGAGTTGGGAGAGCGACATGCCGAGACCTGTGACAATTTGGACACCAATAGCAAGGAGCGAGTTTCTTCTGCGCGTCGCCATGCGGCTGTGCCGCGTCTAACCCGTTCCGCCATGCTCACCAAGAGTGAGAGTCGAGATTCGGTGTACTCAGCCAAGTCTGATTCGGCTTATGAGCATCTTATGCGTTCGGCCTCTGCTTCGGATGCTCAGCGTAAGGCCACATCCAAGATGGCTAACTTTGAGCCGGATGCGGAGACCACCGAAGAGCAGCCCATTGATTACTCGGTAAAGTACAACGAGGATGCAACTAAGACGACATCGACATATCAGGAAACAGACTTGGATCAACCCACGGACTTTAGCCTGCGCTATGCTGAGAACCAACTTGAATCCGAACTGGACATATCGGGTCAGAAGGCCCCAACTACTCCGGCAGAGGCTGCTGAGAGTGCCGGTGTGCCGGTGAAAGCATCAGGACAAGAGATCCTGCTGATACTTGACGACAGTGTCAAGTGTTACCAGACCGAGGACACTCCGTATGTGATCTCCAATGCGGCATCTGTGACTGATCTTCGCTTGACCACCAAAACAGAGTCGGACACTCAAGCGGAGGTAAAGTCCGCCGAGATGGTGGCCGTCTCCATCGCAAATGCTCCCAAGAAGCCAACCAAGATAACGCAATGCGCATCGGGCTCGTATACCCCCGAGAAGCCCATCAACTACTGCGAAGAGGGGACACCGGGTTACTTTAGTCGCTACGACTCGCTCAGTAGTCTGGATGAGTCAGGCAAGTCTACAACTACAGTAGGAGTTGGAGCTGAAATGAAGTCGAAACCGGTCAAACTGGAGGAAGAGGAGACGGCAGCGATGGCGTCTAAGCAAATGGATAACCCGGTGACCAAACCACCAGCCCTGCATGCCAATTCAGCCTTGGAAACTCCGCTGATGTTCTCTCGACGCAGCTCCATGGACTCATTAGTCCATGACGTTGATGTAGATGTAGCTAATTGCGATGACAAGAGCTCGGTGGTGAGTGATTTCAGTCGTCTGGCCAGTGGGGTGATATCACCCTCAGAGCTGCCCGACTCTCCCACACAGAGTATGCCACAGTCTCCCCGGCGGAATAGCGTAAGTGGCGGAGGCGTCGGTTCTCAGCCACCATCAGCAGCTGCTCCGTTACGCAGTGTCTTTGAGGATGATCTAAGCAGTTTCAATGTGGAGCACACTCCAGCTCAGTTCTCAACGGCCACCAGTCTAAGCAATCTTAGCATTGTGGACGATGACAAAGCCGTGGAATTGGTGGGTGTGGTGGAAGATGACCCCGAGGATGAACTTCTACTGGCCAATTGCATTAATATGGGAATGCAGCGTAAGCCCACGGTGGAAGCAGCAGTGGTGGCGGCACCTAGTGTAGCTGAGGAAACCCTACTCAGCTACTGCACCGAAGATACACCAGCTCAGCTGTCTAAAGTGGGCAGCAATACCAATCTCTCGGCCATTTCTATTAATTCGAACGAGCCCAAGGATGCCATGGCAACCCAGAGATATTCCCTTAATTTGTCCGACGATGTCTCTTCCAATGCCTCGGAATGCGGTGGTGGTCTGCTCCAGCAATGCATACGCGATGGTATGCAAAAAGCGGCCTCAGCTCCAGTTCCAGATCCCATTGCCATGCTACGACGTGGAGGCAATGACTTACCTGGATATTTGCCCTCGCGGGATGAGATGAGCAAATATCTGGTAGAGGACAGCCCCTGTAACTTTTCTGTGGTCTCCGGCCTGTCCAATCTGACAGTTGGCTCGAGTCTGGTTGGTCCAGCCGTGCAGCTACAGGAGCCAGTTGGGTAAGTTTGAATATTATAAATGAGATCTCACTTACGGATTCCCTTATCATCGATTTCAGTATTGCCAAGAACATGTCCATAGATTTACCTTCAAAGCAAGAGCAAGTTAGACGGCCGCCGCATTGGCAAGATGATTCGCTTAGTTCCCTCTCCATAGACTCGGAGGACGATACCAATTTGCTAAGTCAGGTAGGAAGACTAAAACATCTTAGTTCTAAAAACACACTCAACACACATTCTATTTTTCCAGGCTATTGCCGCCGGTTGCAATAGACCCAAATCGAATCTTGGCTTCAGCTCGAGCAGCACCAGCAAGCGCTCCAGCTCGCTTACCTCATCACAACCCATTGCCATAAATGCGGCCACCTCGGCCTGCTCTTTGAACTCGATGCGTAAGAATCAACAGGAATCCTACAGCTCCGTGGACTCGAGTGACTCTAATGACAATCAGTCCAAGTCACTGTTCGAGCTATGCATCCTTAAGGGCATGTACAAGTCAAAGGAGCCGGGCAGGCAAGCCACACAGCAATCCAATCCGAATCTCAAGCAATTTGATTCGCTGCCTGTACAGCTGCCAGCGGCTGCAGTTGGCCAATCCGTAAAGCGACAGCGTCATCATCATCATCATTATCACCAGCATCATCGGGAACGTGATCGCGAGCGTAAAGACGAGAAACTGCTCCAAGAGTGCATTAACACGGGCATTTCCAAGAAGATCATCAACCCCTTGCCAAAAAACGTCCTGGCTACGTCTGCAGCTGCATTGGAACCGTGTCACCCAATGGCAGCTACTACATCAGCAAGTGCCACCAGCACAGCAGCTCCAGACGTAGAGCAGAACCACATCCCGCACAGCCTCCCGCTCAGCCTGCCGAGTATCCATCGCGACGTCATCGACACAGACGCAGCAAAAAGTCCAGCTCCAAGTCGAGGGAACGCGAACAATCTAGAGATCGCTATTGGGTCTAGAGAATTGGATTCGGATCGCTCCAGCGACGAATCGAATCAATCGTTTATCATGGACACAATGGTTAGGCTGGATGGCACCAGCACACCCAGTGCCAGTTGCAGTTCAGCCTGCCAGGAGAAGCACAAAGATCCCGATTTGATGCTCAAGTCAGTGGAGCGCCTGACCATGGAGTTTGTCACCTCAGCCGAACAGTTGCGCAGCAACAGCGGTGGGAATACCCACAATAATAGCAACAGCACCTGGAACGAGCACACCTGTCCGAATGATGTGTCCTTTCCCAGTATTAGCCAATCAGCGCCAGTTCTGGCCTCGCTGAGCCAGGACGATGATGAGGTTACCGAGGCTGAGTTGACCTCGGCCACCAATGAGAGCTGCTCCATTCAATTCCAAGTGGGTGGCCAGGTACAGAATGCAGCTGTAAGGCTGGAACCACAGCGGCTGCTCTTCAATGGCACCAGCTCCTCCATCATGACCAGCTCCTCAATGATAGCCTATGAGGCACGTGCCCTGGCCGAGAATCTGCAGCAGTTGCAAGCAGCGGCAGCTGAAGACGAGGATAACCTAGAGTTGACCTTTAGCATTAATAGTCTGGATTTGGACAATGTGCTGCCGCCCTCGGGTATGGAGTCGTTGAACAGTTGCTACCAAGATCAGCACTCGCAGCCCAGCTCCTTGCGTCAGCCGCTCTCAAGCAAATCTCCACGATTTGCACGGAAAGCATTTCCCGCCAATCTGGTGGCCAGACGGGCTCTGGGTCACCTGGCCGGTAGCGCAGAGAGCGTCAACTCGAGCTGTAATCTTCTGGACAATATTAAGCCGCCTTCTTTAATGGACGAGCTGCTGGACTCCATGATCAGCGTGGATAGTATACAGTCGGAGGTGGCCGATGGAGATCACAATTGTAGCATGACCACCACCATTTCGGTATCCAATTATGAGACAGCACCATGCGATGACCTAACACTGCTCCAGAGTTGCTGTGATGATGAGGATACCACAATGAATGACTTTAGCTCCGCAGAGTCCACACCCAAGCAGGGAACCACACCCTCACCCAATCGTCGGGCTCTAACGCCCAAGCAAAAGCGTCACCTGACTAAAGATCGCTACAAGACATACACCATAGCCAGCAAAATCGATTTGGATACGGACGGATCGAATGAAACATTACAAATTGAAATTCTGGAGCCCATTTCCACTCCCACACCCGAGACCCCCTCTCCGCGTCTCAATGGCAGAAGGCGCGGCAGTGCGGAGAGGTACAAGACACAGCTTATAGAGTGTCCGCGGCATCTGATAAGCGAGGGAGATTCCTCCATAAGAGCCATGATGCAACAATTTACCTACATCAACGATTTGGAAATAGCTCAGCCACAGCAGACCGAAGTGGAGGAAACTCCTGAATGCGATCAAAACTCAGAGACGGAGTCCTGTCATGGCCAAGAACCCTTACAGGCACCATTGCCGCCTCCCGTATTAGAGCCCACAAAGCCGCTTAACCCTAAACCGGCAACTCTAGAACCGGCCACAGCCATCAGGGTGATAAGGGGTCGCAAAAAGCCCGCCTATATCTCACCTTATAGCATGCAGGGCCAACGAAATAGCATGAGTTCCGTAACTCCCAAAAAGAAGACGCTCTCGCCTACCATTGCCAAGCGCAGTGTGTTGCCTAGTGCTGCAGGAGCGCGTGTACCACTCAAAAAGAAGACCACACCAACTCCCGCGGAGTCCACAGTGAACGCCCCTCGCTTAGAGCGTCAGGGAACTTTTGTCAAGGATGAGCCCACAAATCTGAATACCCCCATGCCCATTGTAGAGGCCGAGGAACGCCCAACAAACAAGTCCTGCTCAACGCGCCTCCAAGCTGCCCACAAAGAGAACAACCACGGCAACCACATCCAGCTCCGCCTCGTGCTCTCCCAAGCGTACAATAACTGCTCCTGCACGTCAGCGAGCAAATACCAACATACGAATGACCAGTGTCAAGGCTGCCTCTCGTGTAGCCTCCACACGGGTCTCTAATACCACGCCACCCTCCCGCAGCAATTCCAATCTGAATGGAAATGGAAATGTAGCTGCAGCAGCGGCAGCGGTCAAAATCAATCAAGCACAAAGTCGAATTGCCAACATCTGGAAACGTGTGGATGAGGCCAAAACCAAGCAAACGTCCAATTTGAGAACACAGCAAACGAAATCTTCCAATACGCTCAATGCACGAGGCACAAAGCCGGCTACGCTGCTAAGGAGTTCCACATTTGATAATACACCAGCAGGAGCAGGAACCGGAACAGGCAGTGTCAAGTCCAAGCTACCGGTGGTGGGTCCACGAAAATAGGAAGACGCACAGATCCAGAGATCATCATGAGTCAAATCAAAGGGATATCTTTTAGGATAGTCAGCTATAGATATACAGTCATATATAAGAGTTGGGTCAGATAGGTTTTTCACAGTTGTTATATTCGGATTGTCGCTTAAGTATTCCAACTTATAAGACTTTTGGTACCAACTCGATCTCCAATACACACAATATATGCGTAATATTCATATAATTCTTCTTACTTGATATACACACCGGAATATATAGCCTAGTTACTCCTAGTTACTTTCTACTACTAAACTAATCCAATTCACAGTCAGAGTTCGAGACAATATTGTTAATTAAGCTCCAACTCGTGTGTAGCCAAATGTATTGCATAGGATCAGGCCTTTCACATATATATGTACAACTCTTTATACATACATATATCTCTATGTATACTGTATTGAAAAGTTATACTCGAACACCACAATTTAATGGTACCTAGTTCTAATTTTTTGAGCTGGGTTAGGGTTAGAAATTTTCAAATCTAGAAGTATCAATTCGCCAAGTAAATTCCAAATTAGTTTTAGTTTTTAAATTTGAAACTTTGTTCTAAATGCCTTTGGCTTCCTTATGCAAAACCAAATATTTTAAAAAAATCAACATTTTGTAGTCACTGCTTTTTAAGTTGTATTTAACAGGACATATAGTACCTATATCTCCGACATTTAATATGCGATAAGTTTGTTTTAAACAGCTTTTGTACTAAGCTCATAATTTTGCAATTTAGTTAACTTTGTATTCAAGGCGATTAACAGTTTTAATATTAATAAAACGAAATGCTTATCAAATGGATCGTGTTTAAATGTCAAGATATTAACGGTGGGCATCAAAATTTAACGGAGAGGCGCAGGAACATTAACTTGCCTGTCTTCACATAAATTTGTTCTTCTTGAAATCATTGATGAATGCTCAATGGTTTTTTTAAAAGTATCATTTTTTGACCGCTTTTACTAGAGTGTATTATAAAAGTACTAACAATACGTGGCAGGACCGAAATCGAACAGTTGGTACCGGTACAGTTTCGGTTTTTAGAGCAAAGCTCTTTTACGGACGGTCGGCTTTGGGCAAATCCAGAAAACGATTGTCTTTCCGACAGATTTTTGGCTACGCTTTTGACTTTGCAAAGTCATCAGCTTTGGTCTTTGGCAGACAGTCATAGCAGCAGGTGGGTTGGCGGTGGGTGGGTTGTGGTGGATTTATGGTTACCAGTGACCAAAAAGTGACCGAAAGGGTGACCTAAACACTGATCAAAACAGAGTCAAAGTGTCAAAACAGTGACTCATATAGAACAGTGACCAAATAGTGACCAAAACCGTTACCGAAACAATGACCAAAACTGTGACTGAAACAGTAACCAAAACAGTGACCAAATCAGTGACCGAAACAGTGACCAAAACAGTGTCGAAACAGTGCCTAAAAAAGCGTCCGAAACGGTGACTAATATAGTGATCGTGCAGTGACCAAAACAGTGATCTAAATCAAGGGTGCCCAGAACGAGCTTACCAGTGCGTAAAATCCAATACACATACACCACATATATTTCAGCATAACACAAATAATAGAAACCGATTTTTGTTTTGTGTTGTACGAAAATTTTGTTGTTGTGTTCGAGTTTGCGAGAGAAATAGGAGAGGAGAATAGAGACACACAGAAGTTGTTCAGGTCAGAGCGCGCCAACAACAAAACATAGAGCACACATAAGATTTGTTTTTGCTTTTGGCTGGCTTATGGCGCGCGCAAAATGAATACGCGCAGGCTATTCCTTTGCGTAGAACAACAACACAAGCGTGTCATGCGTAATGGGCATGGGCGCCCCTGATCTAAATAGTGTCCAAAACAGTGACTAAAACAGTCACGAACCAAACAGTATCCAAAACAGTGACCAAAACAGTGACTAAACAGTGACCAAAACTGTAAACAAACACTGACCGAAGCAGTGATCGTAACACTTACCAAGACAGTGTTCAAAACAGAAACCAAGTAGACCCTAACAACTTTCAGCGCCTTCATATGCATCAGCAGAATGCGAAATAGTTTAATCCTATGATTTCATAGTAATTCAAAAATCAATGTTGAACCCCTAAATAAATGTCAATAAATGATCAAATTGGGAAATTCAGCAGTCTTTCGTTGGTTACAATGAAAAATTTAAAAAAATAATTTTATATGGTACTATCGTTAACATTGATTTTTGATAAGGCAAAACAAAACAAAAACAAAATTACTTTATCTTCTTTTTTCAGTATTGTAATTTCAAGTTATCTCTCGTAAAGAGCTTCGCTCGTACCACGACCCCCACTCTTTTTTAACCTTTGCAGAGGCTTTCACGATTTTAATCAGAAGTTTCTAACTCAAGGAAGAAAACATAACACGTCCTTCCATTCCATAATCCAAGTAAGAATGAGAAAAATGTATAGGTTTCTAAGAAGCAATACCAAATCGTAGCAAAAATTTCGAAAAATCGTACCAGAGGTACACTGAGTATATTGAGTTTGTGCAAAAGTGTCCGTCTGTCCGTCCGTCAGTCTGTCTGTCCGTATGAACAAACAGATCTCAGAGATGGCAAGAGATAGAGGTTTGGCATGTATGGGACACAAACTTCTTATACTTGCAGGCAGATCAAGTTTATTTTCAATTTTTGCCAAGACCCCTCCCGCCACCGCATTTTTGAAAAAAGTCATATCTCCCACAGATTTATAGATAGAAGGTTGGAACTTTCTGGATATATTTAGTAATCAGGATTATTTACAGGTACAGAGTATGTTATGGTCGGGCTTGATCGACTTTCTTACTTGTTTTATTATATTAATTTGCAAAAAAAAATACAGAATTCGATAAGCTTATGCTATCGAGCATGTATTTGTATGGGCAAAAATGACAAATTTTGAAATTCAATTGACAAAGAACCATGGTCGACCGCCAATTAATTTCTGAACGTAAATTCATTTTAATTCCAGGGCCATTGAGGAAAATAATTTCAGAATTTTTGGTGCTGTTATTGTAAAAATTATATTTTAGTTTGTTTTGTGAATGATAAGGCTTAAAGACTTCATTTAAATCTTTTTCAGATTCCACTTTTGGTGATTAATATCAAACAAGAATTTTTTCATTTAATTTAAATCAAATTACTTAAATCTTTTTAAAAACGCCAAAAATGAGAGGAAAATCATGATTTTTATATATTTAAAACAGTCCGGAAACACCTCTTTTAAAAAGACAGTTATTCTGCCAGTTAATGGTTTTTAGTCTCAATATAAATTGCAAAAAACATGTAAGCTTCTTGCAATAGTTAAAGCGACGGATGTCCTTAGCCAGCTAGATGACAAATCCAAACGAAATAACCATTTTACCTGAAATACCCGTTTTTTATGTTGAAACGTCTACAGAAGATTAATTACTATTTCACTTTTTTCTTTCCATTTCAATTACTTGCACTTAATTATTTTTTTCACAGTTTAAAAGCTGGTTGTGCCAGAGTGTTGCCACCTTACTTTTAATTGTTTATGAGTTGCTGCAAAAAAGGGGCATTTTAAAAGAAGTGATTTTAAAAACCATGATATAGCAAGCGTAAACGTAGTAATAAATCATCAATCAAAAAAGTGTTTGGCTGCTGGTGAACGGTTTTTGATAGAATTTTCAGGCAACAAAACTATCGATATTTTTGTTTGGCGGAAGTTTTGAATTTTTGACAGCAAATAAACTGATAAGTACAGGAGGTGAAGGAGAGACAGCCTGGGAGTATTTCGTCGATATAGAGACCCTCGTCAATGGCGACTTGGCTGTCCCACGTTGGCCACACTTGTGAGCGAAGAGGAGAACAAGTGCAGATGCTCTCTTTTGAGGAATTTCAGGCGGCCAATTTGGAGGAATCTACCTGGGGATATTCGTGCAGCTCCATGATTGCCTCGAAGGAAAGCTTTCTACAAAGAAGACTGATTGATTGATTTAAAGCATATTGAAGCATTTTTCAATCAGTTTTTTTTTTTGATTCCCTGAATAAAAACCAACCTAAAAACCAGAGTGTGAAAAATTTGAAATTACTGACTCGTTACCACAACGTACTCGTGACTTGTAACTGTATTCGGAATATAAATTTTCTTTACCAACACTGATTGTGCGATAGCGATTAACCAAATTTGATCGACATTCGATAACCGCAAGTTGCCATCGCCATTAACAACTACTCAAGAAGCAGAAGCAAGTGCAAAATCAAAATGAGCAGTTTAAAAAAATAACTTAAGTTTGCAACTTACGTAGTACCAATGTATGACCAAATTGCGAACAGAGAGTGTAGATAAACAGTAGTGCTTCAGGCCAAAGGCTGAGTGCAGTGCAGTCAAAACAGCAACAAGAGTGCAAAGTGTCTGGTGTGTACAATACAAATACAAAAACAACAAAAGTGCATAAAAATAAAAGCAAAAAATCAATGGTTTTAGCCAAACGCGTGCATTCATACGAAACTAAACTGTAAATATGTGTATGGCATCGAGGCGTTGACGAGGGGGCGACGGCAACGAAAAGACCTTGAGCGAGAGCCGAGCCGAGCTGTGTCTCTATTTACATTTTTGACCCCACCTGGACGGACGGGGGCTGGGACTGGGACAGCGGACAGGTGTTGTTGGGTGTTGTTTGTCATCAGATCAGTGGCAGCGTCATCTTTATACTGTTGCAACTGCCCTGAGCTAACCCCTTTTTGGGTTTGGTTAAATAACTCTCACACGTACATACATACACAAGCAGAGGTAGTACAATACATGCGCAAGCCTTAATCAGTGTGGCATGGCCAAAGATAAGAGTTTTGCCCACGTTTATACGCGGCTCGAAGCTGGCGCTGACTCGGATGGTTGTGTGACTCAACATCTAGCCGTCATCACCGATTGTTGCTGCTTCTTGCGTTGATATTCATTTGATATTCCATTTGAAAAAGCAAAGCGACACAGTTGAACATACAAAACAAATCCAGTTGGCATTTTCGCAATAACTGTGCTTCATATATGTATTAATATCGACGGCTTTTTGGGGGGGATTTGACCTCGTCAACGCTGTGTGTGAAAGTGTCAGCGTGTGTGTGTTTTTATTATTATTATTGAATTAAAACATTTCTCTTTGGTTGTGTTGTGCCCGTTTTATTCATTTGTTTAAGCTGCGATCGTATTGTTTTTGACACACAATAAACGAAATGTATTCATTATCCAGCTAAGCCGCCGCTGCTGCACCCTCCCCCCTGACCATAGTCGCTAAATGAGCATGAGGCCACAGGATGGTCAGCAGGCAGCAGCGCTGTCTCGACCCAAAAACAATGCAGCCAGTGCGCTGCTCACGCAGGAGGAGAACGATGCGGTATTCAAACTGCTTGGGAGAAAGTGTCAGGTAAGTGATTTGAGTTCATAAATATATTTTTAAATATTTCTGATGATTAATGCGTGAGTGTGATTAATCTTAAGCCTTCAGTTTCGCTCTTTGTTTTCTTGTCTCTTGGCTGGTGGCTGGCTCAGCTAGTGAGCTTGAAGAAACACTTCCTGCGTCTCAAATGTCAAACATTTGGTTGAACAACGTGTAACTTGAGGCTATCAAGAAAAGAACTTGGTAACCTAAGATTAACCCACAGTCTCAGACTCCTATTCGGTATTCACTGGTGAATTGACTAACCTTTCAATTGAATGGTTCTGTCCTCTAAAAGCTGAAGCTTTCCCAAATTTTTGTTGTTTTTTGGGCTTTTTACCAGAAATTGGAGGCGCACAGTGGAACACAAATTACTCCATAGTAATGGGGATGGTCTGATTGTCAAGATATATCAAAATGATGAATATTGGCAATTGCACCAAAAGGTTCACCTAGCACAAAGAAGAATAGTAAAGGGTGATTTTTCAGCAGCTTTCGGATTTGATTAAAAAAAATCTTTTCTTGAATCGATAGAACGATCTATATATTTCAATGTTTCAAGATGATTTCATGAAAGTGTTGACCGCGGCTGCGCCTCAAATGGTTCATACGCTGGGTCCAATTTTTGCATACTCTCCAACATATCGGCCGGTATGTTACGAATAAAGTCTTTAATATTGGCTTCCAGTACGTCAACTGATGCTGGCTTGTGACTATAAACATGAGCCTTTAGGAGGATTCCCCAAGTCGAGGCTGTTTTTGGACCTTTTTTTTTAAAAATCTTATTTGAAAACGCAGAGTTTTTCCAATTCACTCGTTTTAGCGAAAACATTGTTCGACAAAACAGGCTATATCTTTTAAAGTATTTCGAATTTCAAAAAATCCATTTGGGGAGATATTATCAAATATCCAGGCTATGCAAAAAATTTCCCTTAATTGAACGGCCCCAAACGTGAAATAAACAGTTCACCAAACTCGCCTCTCAATTGGGCTGTTGTTTCGAGTGTTGTGTGGCACCGTCTTTTTGAAACCACATGTCAGCCAAGTCCATCTCTTCCCATTTAAGCAAAATAAAGTTTGTAATCATCGCACGGTAGCGTTCTCCATCCAGTAACGTTTCAATGATGCCACCGGCCCATAATCCACACCAAACAGTGCATTTTTCGGGATGAACTGGCATTTCTTGGTATGCTTTTGGCTGCTCTTCACACCAAATACGACAATTTTGATTGTTCACGTATCCATTCAAACAGAAATGAGCTACGTCGCTGAACACAATTTTCCGATAAAAAAGTGAATCTTTATTCAATTTTACCAGCGCCCATTCACCTAAAGTTAGCCGTTGTGGTAGGTCGTGTGGCTTTCAAATAGTGCACCCGCCGTCCGCCTTTATGAACACCTAGATCTCAGAGACTATAAAAACTAGAGCAACCAAATTTTGTATGTAGACTAGAATTGTCTGCAGGCAGATCCGAAATAGAAAATGTTGAATAGCTCCAACAACTTTGAAGATATCAAGCTCATATTTTGCAGTGTAGTGTATGTTCCCAATATCTATAATCCCTCAAAAGATCGGAAAATAAATGGTAGAGCTATTAAAATTATATATTCCTCAAAAGATCGGATTATAAATGGCAGAGTTATAAAGTTTATTAAAAGCTTTGAATACTTTTCTGCGCTGCTTGCTAACATAATGTTGAAATGTTCTCATTAATTTAAATGCTCTGTTAATTAACATTATTTCCTGAGTAACAACGGGTATATCGAAGTCGGGCGGGGCCGACTTTAACATTACGCTCTCGATTTCATTAAATCTTTCAAATTTATTGAAGATTGTTTCGTATAATTTTTTCCACATGGCAAAAATGAGGAGTATTCTGTTTTCTGCAAAAATAAACCTCGAAAGTATATCCCATTCGATTCGATTAAAGTGCCATTACATCAACTGAGTATGATTATAAGAATGCTTTAGTTTATCGCTTGTATGGATACGCACATTGTGTTGCAAAACAAGTAAGAAAGTCGGTCAAACCCGACTATAATATACTCTGAACCTGTTTCGACCGGTGCTGCCCATAATTGTTTGTTTTCCTGATAGCTCTCGATCATCCGATCTTTACCATTCCATTGGCGGATCGATAAGTAATCCTGATACTAACCTTCTATCTATAAAACTTTGAAAGATAAAAAGTTTTTTCCAATTTGCGGGGGCGTGGCAAAAATTGAAAATAAAGTTGATCTGCCTGCAAGTATAAGAAGTTTTTGTCCTTTACATGTCGACCCTCTATCTCTTCATTCGGACAGACGGACGGATGGTTAAATCAACTCGGCTGTTGATGCTAATCAACAATATATATACTTTATAGTGTCGAGGATGCTTCCTTCTGCATGTTACATACTTTTAAGTAAAATTAGCTTGTCAAGATGACATAGCCCCAAAGCCGAGCCTCTCACAATCTCTTGGCTTGTGCGGTTCTAATTTTTATCACAAGAGAAAGGGACCTACAGTTTAACGCCGAATCCGAACGGTAGTTTGAGAAGCTTTTCATGGCTTATTACTGCAGAGCAGGTGCAAAGACAGCAAAGAGGTGTGGCCTGGTGTAAAGTTTATTCAAAGAAAAAAAAACTTTTCATTAGATGTTCCGAGGCGGGATCGAACCCACGACCTCATGCACAGCGGTCGCGCACACTAGCCGCTGAGCCACCCGACCACATACTTTTGCACAAACTTAATGTACTCTGTGTACCTCTGGTAATGAGTATAATAAGGAGGTTATCTCTCAAATCTCTCCAATAACTTCGCATTCCATTTGGACCATTCGAATTGAATTCCTTTTCATCAGAAAAGATAACTTGAATAAATAAAAGCATTGTTTTCTTAGTAAGTAAGAAGTAGTGTACCGACTTCAAAATAATGTTTTAACTTTTCAATGCAAATTGTAAACACGCTAGTTTGTGGCGGTGTAGGGGGCATGATGTCAGCGAGTCAGCTACTAGACGATGCTGAACTCGTGGCTTTCTGTAAAACTCGACGGCTATTCCGATTAAAAAGTTTTGGCTTACGTCCAGAAATGCCTTTTATTCTATAATTTGATGGATTGTTCAAGAAATTGGTGACTATACTACTTGTAAGATCAATTAATTGAACACTTAGGCAAGTCCCATTGTATGATTTAGTCTTGCTTTTTTTTACTCATCCGTTAAACGGTTAGCATGTGTCATTTTATAATTAATTTATTTTTGTTTTATCAAAATTCTGAATAATCTTGATTTCTGGGCAGTTACAGCGGACGCTTTCCCTTGAACGCCCTTTAGACAAGAGAGGGAGCTGAAGTCCCTGTTCCCTTGACTTTATTTGTTTTGACAGCAGACGAAGCGGTACCCCAGCTCCATAGAGCAAAATTGTTTCATACATAACTTCGGTGCTTTTGGTCCGATCTTAATGATCTTCCCAGAATATATATACGGTCTTTCCTGATATATATTAAGTCACGAGGCTCTAACTTAAAAATGAAAGTTTTTCCAAATCTGAAACAAACTTTGTCTGGGTATGGTATACACCTACTTACATACATGCAAAATTTTGTGGCTCTATCTCTCTGAAATCGACGCGTTCATATAAATCAGCGATGCCCAGCCTTATGCTCTTTGGCTACGTTTTGTTTTTGTAATTGCACTGAAGATAGGAAGTCAATGAGCGTATGCATGCAGGGCGAGAGGTATAGAAGAGGTATATAGAGCTTTTTTACTAAAAACAACGGCGCTCTTCCAGCGATGCTTAAAAAACGATTGCAATTGTTCCTTATCATTCTTTATTCTTTATGCTTCCATTCCTTACTTTGATAAACGATTTTTCAAAGCTTGCTAAGTTTTAGGAGAATTTTAAGACAAATGTAAAGTCAACATGACTTGCATTATTTTTCTTTTTTAACTCATAAAATACCGAGCTTAGGTTTGAATTCAGCTTGCAGCCTTGCTTAAAAACACTCGGCCCTGTACTGAATTCCGAGTCGGTTTTCGTGTAAACGTTTGCATTTAGAGTTTAAATTTTACAATGTTATATGGAAGGTGACAAGTTTATCAAAGGTTACTAGATCAGGTTTAAGAAAAATCGGAATTGCTTAAGCTGTTAAAACCGACTGCTCAATGCCAAGTGGATTTAATTCAGGTTCGAAAAGAGACGACCTGATCTAGTAGGCCCAGAAATTATATTTACTTTTCATATGAATCTGTGAACTTAAAACTAGAAAAAGCAGCGTTTACACGAAAACCGACTCGGAATTCGGAACAGGCCCGACTATGTTATATTATATTTTGATAGGTAAGCAATCAAATTGAACTTTTGTGGGTCAATCTTACATTAATTCGTAATTTTTTTTCGAGATAGTAGAGTGACAAAACATGTTTTCACATATGGGAAAGTATAGTGTTAATAACAGAGAATCAAACCGAACTGTATTTTGATTGTGGTTCTGGTTTTGGTACGTATGTTTTGGTCAAAGGTTCTGTTTTGATTCTTTTTATTTTGAATGTTCCTTGTTCTTGCATACATCCGGTTTCTGAGGCTGATATAGGTTTTTTCGCAGTTTTTTCAGTTAAGTTGTACTTATTGTGTTATGTACTTACGATAATGTATTCATCGTAGACTTGAAATCTTATCGGCCGAATGTTTTAGTCAGCAGTTGTAGGCCAACGCTGAAAATGTTTAGATTTAACGACTTTTTTTTGTGGAATTGACAAAGCTGTTTCTATCGTACAACGAAAAAGTGAAAATAAACACACACAATAAGCTTGATAATCATTTGCCAATAATTTTGTGTTATCTTATCAATTCCAATCACAAGCACGATAAGAGGCACAGGCAAGACGCATGACCCAATGGTGAACTAGAAATTTCGCCCGTTAATGGTAACCGTTGGGCGGTGCAGATGTCTAATTACAGTGTGCACCACAAACAACGACAACAACTTGCACAAGTTGTACATTTTTAATTACCATTCACGCTTTGCTAATTTTTTTTTACAACTTTCCATTGACAAAACATTTTTAAATGTTTTTGAACTTTGCAAAAATAGCAAACTGCACTCGCTCCTCCCTCCCGGTCACTGTGGTTGATGATGACACACACTGACACACAGTCGTTCATGTGATAACATTCAACATACCATCCACAGATGACCATGTGTCGCCACACTTGCTCGCATTTATTTGTATACACTTATTTAACGCATATTTTTGCACAGTTTTGCCCAGTTCAAAGCTGGAATGGGACTTTCTAATTGCTGTTTATGTTGGTCTTTTGTCTGGTTTAAGCTGCCGTTGCTTCTGCTGTGTTTAGTTGAGGCTGTGACCATGGTTGGGTCTTAACCCATTACTAAATGGATGAATTTTATGATGTTTTTATTATAATTTAAACAATCGGTGCAGGAAATTGGGGAAGTACGTCATTGAGCGAGTTTATAAATAGCCGAATCAAATAGATAAATATTTCCTAAACTATTTATAATCTTAATATAAATAATCTTAAGAGATATTTATTTTCGGCAAAAATGTGTTTTGTTTCTTAATTTCACCTACTTTTAAAAATTAATTTAGCAGCCAATATAAAGCGCTATCATTTTCATGTACTTTAATTGCTTTGGAATGACTTTTATGAATAACGCTGTTTAACAAATATTGGGTCATCGCTGGCCCTCGAATGTAATTGTAAACGTTCGACAGAGGTCTTCAAGCTGAATACAAGCCAATTTTTAAAATTTCTTTAGCACATCAAGTTTTTGAGAAATCAATGGTCAAAGTTGTTAAAAGTTCCTAAAATGACACATCAAAAATTTATTAAAAAGCAATCTTAAACGGAATAATGCGGCTGAAAATTTAAATGCATAAAGGGAACTATAATCTTTGGAGGGGAATAAACCAAATGTTTGGTTGATAGGTAGGAAACCGTAAATAAAATAAAAAAAAATGAACAATTTATATTTTCTTGACAAACAACCTAACACGGCTTGTCGTTAGGAATCTCTAAAATCAGTGTCTCATTGTTTTAAAATGAATAAATATGCCTGTATAAATAGTATGTGGAACCTACGACTTGTCCAAATTGACCATATTACCCCCAAAGACCCTTTCGTGAGTCGTTTGAACAGTTTAGTTTAAGGTCCTTCTCTGAAACTTTTGTATATCTTGCGGTGAATTTAAGCACTTTCGTACCAAATTGATTAATTTTAAGATAATTCATCACTGATTTCAAAAAGACCTTACCGACACACAGTTATGTTAGGTTGATTCTCGAAAAACTATGAATTTTACAACTTTTTTATTTTATTTATGGGTCCTAGACCAACAACCACGAATTTAATTATTTGCCGTCCAAAGATTATAGTTCTCTCTATGCATCTAAATTTTCAAGTGCCTCATTCCGCTTAAGATGGCTTTTTAATGAATTTTTGAAAAGTGTCATTTTAGGCCCTTTTAAACACTTTGACCATTGATTTCTCCAAAACTTGATGTGCTAGAGAAATTTTGAAAATTGGCTTATGTTCAGCCTAAAAGACTCCGCATTACGGTATTAGTTTCGTTCCGATGGACCCTTAATATTTTTACTGGTAATGACAGGGATACAACAAAGTTGTAAGGATGATTTTTTTCAAGTTTTACCTTTTTTAAATCTGTTACAAATTCATTTTTTAAAGTATTGTCCGTCGCTAGCCACTACTTTTTCACACCTTTCTGGCAATTTTCGGATATCAATATCGAATATACGATGCTACTTTTGATGCGATCCACGAATCGATGCTATTTGGAGTTTTTTAAAAGAGCGATTCCCTTGGATATAAGACATCGCCGAATACAAATAGTAGTCGGAAGGGACAATTTATGGGCTATATAGCCGGTGGGGTAGAACTTCCCGTTTCAGCATTTCAAGGTATGTTCTATAGTACACTCCCAATTGGTCCTACCAAAATCAGAGCATGACCTTGCCACCGTGAATGTTCAGCTTTGGCGTCGGTTCTTCTTGCGTTTGGCAAGACTCTATCCAATAATAGCCTCCTTTTCGGCACCCTTAAACATTTTTGGGCCTCCTGTGCGCTCTTTGTCATCGGTATTAAAATCACCACTTCTAAAACGACTATACCAAACCTCACATATGGAAATCGATGAAGCATGTTCCCCGAAAGCTGCTTGCTGCATTGGATGGGCTTCAGTTCAATTTTTTTCGATTTAAATCGATTCTTAAAAATGATATCGATGTTGGAAAAATGGATTATTCGATTGTAGAATCGATTTTTTTTGCCATCACATCCGTGCAGTGCGATCAGGCGCCATTACATTGGTCCTGAGCTCGATTCCCAGACAAGGAGGTTTAGTTCAGAAAATAGTGACAGAAAATAGTTGCTGTGGGTGAAATCTAAAGAACAAGCTGGGTAAAGGCACTTTTTTATGCCATTTACAGTCGTTTTTGCAGATGCAGAATCGATCTAACTGCTCTAAATACATCTTTTTATCCATTCCAAAAACTTCCACATTCATTATATTTGCCAGGGAAAATGATTCCTTGGCCAAAAAGACTTGTTGCGACCCATAGTTTCAGAGTAGCGATGAGCCCATGGAGATTTTTTCGCCCCCCTACAATCAGATCCACCCTACCCTACATATGTACTTATTGTAAATGAAGCAGTTTGGGATGATTCAAGGTGGCAATTCTGAAAGGATTGGATTGGATTCCCTTTCCGTTGCGTTTTCTCTAGTTTTTGTAACATGGTAACAGATGATAGTTGATAGGAGCAGTGTTGCATAAGAAGAAACGTGTCACTGACTACTACAAAAAGCAGATGAATTGCGGGAATTGTGGAAATATGCGCGTGGCGTTCATATTTACGTAGCTACGGCCGTGTGGTCGGGTAAGGCTCAGCGGCTAGTGTGTGCGCCCGCTATGCAACAAGTCGTGGGTTTGATCCCGCCTCGGGACATCTAATGAAAAGTTTTTTCTTTAAAAAACTTACAAACCCGGTCGCCTTCACTAGCTGTTGACGCCAGCTTTGAAGTAAATAGCCTTGCTAGTTTTGTCAGCTTTGTCAGCTGCTCAAACTGTCGTTCGGACTTGTGCGAAAATTATAAGCACACAACATCAAGACATTGAGAGAAGCTCGGCTTGGCACTTTGGGGCTGTAAAGTCAATTATTTATTTATTTTTATTTACAAATGAAAAGATTTAAATCTCCCAGAATCTTTAAAATCTACTTTTTACCGTTTGGACAATGCCAGGTTAAGTCTTACTACTTTGCCCACTGGCAAGTACTCGAATCGGCTAAGCCAAACGCTGCTCTGCGACGGGTGTTTTTTTTTTTTTTTTGTATTTTCCATCGATTTTTATGCTTTGGAAAGAAACAACAAAGCTGGTACATAGAAGGCAAGACATCATTTTACAAAGCTACTTATGTCCATACACCTCTTTACACACACACACACTCGCACTCACATTGAGGCAGAGGGACAGCGACACATAAGCCAACAGTTAAACATCAATAAAAATTCAAATGTTTACAATTTCGCACTTGTAGTCCCAACGACTGTGTGGGCTTTTGAAGAGCGAGCTCAACTCATTTAGATTATACCGCCACAGCTCGTCAATGTCTCTTTTATTTGAGCCAAAGGTCAGTCGCCATCCATCCGCACATCTATCGGAAACCTAATGGACTCTCAATGCTCATTAATTGGTAATGTTATATCGTCATTTAGCTGCTGCAATGTTTCAATTACCAACAGCACGTAACTTTCTTGGAGCAGTGCCCAGACCGACAGGCAGGCGGCAGCTTAAATCAATTAGCAGAGGGCCAGGCCATGGTCAAGCATTGCGTCTGCCAAATGTCAAGTGTTATGGTCGCAAATCACAGTATCTTATCAGAGCTGGAGAACCTGAAAATAATTTGTTAAATTAATGTATCAATCAAGAGAACGTAAGAGAAAAGAATCAAGCAGAAAGAAATTGTTGAAGTAAAAGTTATATGAATCCGTGATGGATTGCTGTGTGAACTGTTTGTTTACTTACTTCTTAAAAATTCTTTTGATTTGATCATTAACGAAATTTGTGAAACAATTTATAAACAAGTGTGTAAATTTATAACTCCCTTGCTGAAAGCTGTACAAGTTATTTACAATTTAGTGGGTCTAGGGACCACAGTCTGGTCAAAAACCCCAAATATGTGACATAGTCTAAATGGGCATTCCCACTGAAAGGTTCACCGAGACCAAAAAATTAAGAGTAGTTAAAAACACTAATTTTTTATCATATTTCCCCAGGGAAACAATTAAATTAAACTAAAGTAAGCCAATCTTACATTTTTTCATAACCCACTTCGATATTTTTGAACGCACAGCCGCGCAAGCACCATTTTTCTCATTTTGATAGTTTTTTGCACGTTTTTTCATAAAAAGTGCCTGTGGATTGCATTGACTTTTGATGTCTAAAATTGTTCTAATGGTACAATAGTTAAAAAACGATGCATAAGAGACCATAACAAACTATGTGAATACAAATAACGCTAAGTTTTTGCTTTACCTTAAACAGATATCTTGATGGAAAAAATGCCGCGTTCGACATGTCACTTATCGACACACATAAATATATATTTTTTTTTAAAAAGTACAAAAGTTTTTCAAATCAAATAAAGTACATTTCAAAGGACAATTTATTAAGAAGATATTAAAAATATTTAGGCTTAGGAATTGTGTCAGGTTTCGCTAAACCTTTTCTTTATATAGACGGTCTCGAAAACCACTTCTGTTTTTGTCACGTTCGAATCGCTTCTTATTTTGCAAATATTTTTTGAAACAGAAACTCACTTGCTATTTACTTTAGCACTAATTAAAGTGCCTAGCTAAGAGCCATATAATAAAGTAAAGCACGAATTGAAATTGCGTTTTATTTTTACTTTTTTTATACCCTTGCCGATGGTATTATAATATTGTCCATATGTTTGTAACGCATTGAAGGAAGCATCTCTGAGCACATAAAGTATATATATTCTTGATCAGCATGACGAGCTGAGTTGATTTAGCCCTGTCCGTCTGTTTCTATGCTATCTCCTCCGTCAGTTTTAAAGCTAGCTTCACTAAACTTTGCTAGATAGGATGACTATAGCATATAGATCTCATAGGAACGATCGGTCGAAAAACTAGTTTTATTGAGAAAACCTTTTTTGATTTCAATGGAAACGTCTCCAAACTTCGTATTTCTTAGTTTGCTATTGAAATGTTCTTAAAATTGGCATTTATTTATTTGGTATGCTTTCACACAATTCTACAAAGTTTTGTCAAAATCGAATGACTTTAGCATATAGCTCCCATAGGAACGATCGGTCGAAAAACAAGTTCTTGTGAGAAAATCGTGTTTGTTTTCAATGGAAACGTCCCTTACGCCCCTTGGCATATATTTATTTTATTTACTTTTACACAACACTACAAAGTTTTGTCAAAATCGGATGACTATAGCATATATGTAGCTGCAGTATGAATGATCGGTCAAAAAAGAATTTCTAGTGAGAAGAACTTTTTTGTTTTAAATGGAATCGCCTTCAAAAAATGTACATGTTAGTTTGTTATGCTTTTCCATGATTCCACTAAATTTGGTCGAAATTGGACATCTATATGGTACAGCTGCCACAGAAAAGTAAGGTCCGAAAAGAAGTCTTATTTAGAAAAACAACCTGCAAAGGTATAATAATTTCGGAAGTTAACTTTCCCCCTATTGTTTCACTTTGAACGTGTACAAACTTCTGGATCGACATAATGGAAATGCCCAAATATGGTTGAAAAGTATCATTTCGTTATTGATATTATGTTGAAACAAGATCGATCATTTCTATACTTAAAAAAACTATTCTTTAGAAAAATCAGGTCTATCAGGAAATTTAATTGCCATTTTACAACTTGACTTATTCATAATTTCCTTTTGAAAGTCGTGATATGGCGAGTTTGTATATAATTATACTCTGTACCAAAGGTACATAGAGTATAATAAGTTTGTGCAAAAGTATGTAACAGCCAGAAGGAAGCATCTCCGACCCCATTAAGTACATATATTCTTGATCAGCATCAACAGCCGAGTCGAAATAGCCATGTCCGACTGTCTGTCCGTATGAACGCACAGATCTGAGAGATGGTAAGAGATATAGGTTTGACATATATGGGACATTTGCTTCTTATACTTGCAGGCAGATCAAGTTTATTTTCAATTTTTGCCACGCCCCCTCCCGCCCCCGCAAATTGGTAAAAACGTCATATCTCCCACAGTTTTATAGATAGAAGGTTCGTTCCATCTGGACATATTTAGTAATCAGGATTATTTATCGATCCGTCAAAGGAATGGTAAAGATCGGTTGTCGAGTTATAAGGAAAACAAACAATTATGGGCAGCACAGGTCGCAGCGGTGATGGGCAGCACTTCACAGGTACAGAGTATGTTATAGTCGGGCTTGACCGACTTTTTTTCTTGTTTTGATATGATATCGGGGCATTAAAATGTAAATTGTACTTTTATCCGGTCAATAAATTGTGAAAACGGACTAAAGTGATGCTTAGAACCGAACTTGTTTCCAATCAGGGTTCGGTTCGGGTCCAGGTTGAGGAGGCCTAGCAATCTAGAAGTTTCGGTTAGAAGGTTCGGTTCTGGGACCGTTTCGAAAACCAGGGGTTCGTTTCAGGGCCGGTTTGTAGCCTTGCAAAATATTGATTAAATGAATTTATATAAATTTAAGAAAAGATTCGAATTTTTTTTTTAATTATAACAAAAGAAGTTATACAATGTACAAACCTATTTAGAATTTATATTGAGAGAAGAAGTTGATGTTAAGAAAAAAATATTTTTCGGAACCGGCCGGATCGGATGACTATAGCATATAGCAGTCAAGGGACCGATTGGTCGAAAAACTAGTTTGTAGTGAGAAAAACTTTTTTGTTTTCAATAAAAACGTCCTTAACATTTGCATTTATTTACTTTATATGACTTTACACAATTTTACAAAGTTCTCGTCAAAATCGGATAACTATAGCATACAGTTACATAGGAACGATCGGTCGAAAAAAGTTATATTGAGAAAAACTTTTTTGTTTTCAATGCTAGCGTCTTTAAACTGGCCAGTTATTAATATAATCTGCTTCAGCATAATTTTGCAAATTATGATAAAAAATCAGATAAAAATATCTAATAGCTGTCATAAAAAAAAGAGGTCACAGAAGAGGCACCATCTATTCAGCTTTGGAATTCACTTAGCTAGCATT
Source organism: Lordiphosa collinella (assembly GCA_018904265.1). NCBI lineage: Eukaryota > Metazoa > Arthropoda > Insecta > Diptera > Drosophilidae > Lordiphosa > Lordiphosa collinella. Next base: position 646,850 of record JAEIFV010000053.1, read on the forward strand.
GTTCAAAGCGAAAATGAAATTATTGTATAAAATCATTTTATATGTGCTGCAAGGGTATACAAACTTCGGCCAAGCCGAAGTAAACTTTCCTCTATTCTTATATTTCGTTTAGTACAGCTTTTTGGGTGGGTTATTTAGCTATGTCGTCTTCTTTTTTGAAAACACGAGTGGGTATAACACGAACCAAATGAGGTTTCTGTAACTCCAACCAATATTAAATGGCTTTCAATCTCACAATTTAGGTGCTCCATGTTGATGCAATTGATTTAAGCACTCCATTGTTTTAAGGATAGAGGGCTAAAAATCAGCAGCCTTGACTTTTCTGGCATCACATTTGGGTACATTTTGCACTCTTTTTATTGCACATTTGCACACATGTTTACTGCAACATTGGCAAGGATTTCAAGATGCGGCAATTATATGGAGTTCGGCAGACGTTCTCAAGCTTAAAAACCAACGTTGTCGCCAGCATTTCCGGTGCCTGCCAATAAACGAAGAGGTCTTAAATCGCACACACACAACTACAAAATGCATTTCCGTTCAAGGGAAGTCTTTGCTAGGCTAGACTGCCATAACCTTTCCCAGCTTTTGCTAACCAATATGGAAACTACGTGCTTGTCATGCCAAATGGTCAGATTAGCGAGTGCAGTGCTTAAGATGTGGATGTGATTGGTGGTTGGTGGCCAGGCTAATCGGTATTCAAATGAGCCACAACCAAACAAAACCGCGAAACTGAAAGTCAGATGAGTTTCTCAACTCGAACGCGACAGTTCACCAAGTGGTTGCGGCGCATTCAAATGAGGCGCAAACTGAAGGTGTTTTTTGGCTTTTGTTTGTCCAGATTAGATAATCGCTTTGGTGGCCTCCTTTCTATAACGCAATCTCTTGCTTTGTTTGCTCCACTTGCAGACATTAAACACGGCTGTGGTCCAGATCTACAAAACGGAGGGCAATGCTCATTCACACTGGAAGAAGAAGCATACGGGAGTGGTGTGTTTCGTTAAGGACAGCGCCATTCGTTCCTACTTCCTGCGCGCCTACTGTCTGATTAAGAATGAACAGATTTGGGAGCACGAGCTTTACGATGGCATGCAAATTGTCAAATCGCGACCCTTCCTGCTGACCTTTGAGGGGAGCGTAAGTAAAAGTATTAATGCGTGCATAAGTCTGGTGACTGACCATTTCTGTACATTTCCAGGACGGCCATGTGGGCCTAAACTTTGTCTCGGAGGAGGAGTGTGACGCGTTCTTTCGTATTGTGGATACCACCATTGACACGCGCAATCGTAAGCGCCAGGAGAAGCGCAATCGCCCGAAAGGTCAGCAGGCACCCAATGCTCCAATGCCACCGGTGCCGCGTGAACCTGCGCGTCCGCCGTCCCTGATGCAACCAAGTGTCACCGATGGCGGCGGGCCGGTTCAACTGCGCAACAATAAAATTAGCTCCGTGACTCTGACGCCAGCTCCTACCAAGAATTTCTTGCCCAGTACTTTTGGCCTGAGCTCCTCAGCGGGCAAGGATAAGAAGCGTAAAGTTACCAAGGCGGACATTAGCCAGCCCACGAATTTTGTACACATCAGCCATGTGGGCTGGGATGCGGACAAGGGCTTCGATCTGACGGGCAATGAAAGCGATGAAATGCTCAACAAATTCTTTGCCAAGGCAGGTGTCTCGGAAATGGAGCTGAAAGATCGGGACACGCGCGCCTTTATCTATGACTTTATACAGAGCAATAATGTGTTGGCCTCAGTCAAGCAGGAGGAGGTGGAATCGCCCACGGAAGCAACTACGCACATGCCACCGCCGGTGCCGAGTCGTCATCATCATGTAAGTAAAAGGAGATGAGATTCAATGAGGATACCTTAACCCAAATTTTTGCCTCTCAGTCGCAGAATGGAAACCAAAGAATTGCGCCTCCACCGCCACCGGTGAGACAGCCTCCGCCGCCTGTACCTACCACAGTGCCGGGTGCAAGTCGAGCTCCTCCCCCACCCAGCAGACCACCACCAATAAGTGCGGTAGCTCCTCCACCACCACCGCCACCAGTGCCACTCAGTGCGCCCGCTGCAGCTGTAAGTCAGCCGAGTTAAGAATTTACCAGATTTGTTGCTTATGTTGAATCCTTACAGCCACCTCCACCACCACCGCCACCACCAGCGGCGGCAGCACCTCCTCCTCCGCCACCGCCTATGCCGGTTGGAGAAATACCCGTTATAACGACCACGCAGGCACCTATCCATGCTACCAAAGCACCAGCACCAGTGGCAGCCGCTCCAGAACCACACAATGCCCTTATGGACGCCATACGCAAAGGCACCACGCTTAAGGTAAGTGAAAAGCAAATCAATCATTCGCCAATAACTTTTATAAATCTCCCAACAGAAAGTGGACACTGCCGCCCTGAGCACCGGCAGCGCCGATTCACGCAGCGATCTTATGTCCGAGATTCGCATGGGCTGTCAGCTGAGGCCGGCAACCGAACGCGAGCTGGGCAGCCAACGTGTCAGCAATGAGGACAGCGGCGGCACTGATGCCCTGGCTGATGCACTGCGCCGGGCCTTAGCTGCCCGCGGCACTGCCATGCATTCAGATGACGATGAGAGCGCCTCCTCGGACAATGACGGCGAATGGGATGACTAAATCTAACTGATAACTGTGGCAAAACCCAATTCCAAATATAAGCAATAATTTAATTTGTGTGCTTTGGCATTTGGATTTGTCTTTTCGATGAATCCCTGTAAATAGTGTTTAGTAAATCTGTTGCCGCCTATCCATAGAACTGCTCAATCCCAGATCCCTGTTTAGAACTGTGCCAAAAACTGAAAGAGAAAGTCTTGACCAGAGAAATCTTAAGAAATTCTGCGAACTGAAAGCATAAATAAAAACAAAAAGAGCAGCAACAACAAAACTGAGTATAGCGAAATATATATATATACATATATATCTTTTATAAAACTATAACAAATTATACAAAGCAAATTTAATAGGAAGACAAAGAATTGTTCCCAAAATACACAACTAATTTCGTAAAATAATCAACTTAACATAAATTTTGAATTTACCAAGTTTGCTCAAGATTCAAATTATAATAATAATTAATATAAACATGAAAGTATACATCAATGTATTCAAATGCTTCCCTGGGCGCCTCTGCCTCTCTCCACACAGACACACACCCAAAATCTTAAGTATTTTTTGTGTTTTTAGTTAAAAATATGCATTAAATGCAAAATTTGTAGTCATTTTTCCACATGTATTTCTAATTATGTATAATGTATTTAGCATAACTATATTTTTTTCAAAACTACTAAGCAAAATGAAAAATAATAACAAATGAAAAACCAATGGATTCATTCAGCAGAGCAGACCTTGATCTCTGATTAGGTATCGTACGTTTTGCATTTAGCGCTGTTCTAATATTGCGAGTAGTCTGAACCGTACCTTTTTTATAGAAAAGTTATAATTTAGATGAGTTTTTATTAGTGATTAATTCCGAATCAAATTTCGGTTTCAGTCAAGGCATTTGAATTGGTCGAAAGCATCTTTTCACTGTTAAGGATACAAATGTGTAATCTATAACAGCTTCGCCCCATAAACCGTAACTGAAAAAGAGCTATCGGTCGAGATAAACATCTTGACCGATACCGAAAATATTTTCGGTATTAATACCTGGTTTTTATTCAAATTCGTAATCAAAATGTAAAACATTTCGGCTAGAGTTGGGTCATATTGCTCCTATATGGTCCTATGGATATTGTACATGTATTGCTGGTTCCCAGTTCAGTGATTTGACTTAAAGTTTGCTACATTTCCATTTTAAGACATTAGCTACATATTAAGCTGTTATTTCACTTGTCTGAGTTCTCATATCGCATAAACTCAGCTGAGTATGCCTCAATTTTTATACTCTGTAACAGAGGTACATAAAGTATAAGTTTGTGCAAACATGTCCGTCTGTCCGTATGAGCAAACAGATCTCAGAGATGGTAAGAGATAGAGGTTTGACATGTATGGATGAAAAACTTCTTATACTTGCAGGCGGCAGATGAAGTCTATTTTCAATTTTAGCCATGCCCCCTCCCGCCCCCGCAATATTGAAAAAACGTCATATCTCTCACAGTTTTATAGATAAGAAGGTTTCTTGTGGACATATTTAGTAATCGGTATTCTTTATCGATCCGAAAAAGGAATTGTAAAGATCGGATGAACGATAGTCGAGTTATAAGATAATCAAACAATTATGGGCAGCACCGGTCGCAACGGTGATGGGCAGCACTTCACAGGTACACAGTATTTTGACCGACTTTCTTAATTGTTTTAATTTAAAACTTTTAAATGATCTTAAAGCAAAATTTCTAAAAAGTCCTAAACACTATTTCTAAAGGGTTTTTTACTGCCCTATCTTAGGTGTTTTTTTAATAGGTACTTTTATGATTTCCTCACGGATTACATAAAGGATCATTCTCCAAAAAGCCTCTAAAACAATATTTCCAACAGACCAACTGTTTTCTTGGGGGATTTTGTAAAGATTTTTCACAATCTGATTCTTTGAGGGTTTTCCTACGGATTACAATGATCTAGCTGTTTAGGGAAAGTTCACGAATCTTAAATTTTGAACTCACATAGATCTATAGCACTTTTGGAAAGATCTTAAAGCACATTCTCCAAGAAGTACCGAAATCAGGGTCTCGAAATCGGATACCAAAGGTTTTTTTCCTAGGGGTTTTCACTGCGAAAAATCTTTTGAAGATCGACTCAGACGCCTATAAGAGATATTGAAAAATACATTCAATATTATATTTATATTAGAGGGCTCAAAGCAGTTTATAAAGTCTCATGCTCAAAATGAATTGAATGAGTTTGACCCTCATTTCAATGGATTTGGGTGAGTGTGAATGCTAGTTAAGCTTCAAAGGGCCGATTTGAATTGACTATAGTGAGAGCGTCGAAATGTGATATAAGGTATATTGTCGCTTCGTATATGAAGTACCAAGCATAATCTCAGTTTAAATGACTGAAAATTACGCATGTGGGTTTGAAATGGCATGACTTCCCAATTGATTGGCAGTAAAGTATGTTTACATTTTCCTTAAAGTATCCACTTTGGCTTTATTTTCGCGATTTAATGATTCTTTAGTCAGTGGCCGCTGAGCAAGAGGTCGTGGGTTCGATCCCGCCTCCGAACATCTAATGAAAAGTTTTTTCTTTGAATAAACTTTTCACCCGGTCACCCCTCTTTGCTGTTGGCGCCAGCTTTGTAGTAATTGGCGCCATGCAGAAGCCTCTCAAACTGCCGTTCGGATTCGTCGTTAAACTGTTGGCCCCTTTCTCTTGTGCGAAAATTAGAAGCGCACAAGCCAAGAGATTGAGAGAAGCTCGGCTTTAGCCCTTTGGGGCTGTGTCAAGCCATTTTACATTTACAGGCAAAAAGAGTGCAAACATCTACAGTCAAAGTTCTATATAGCGAATCTCCAAGGGACAAAAGTAAACTTCGTTATATAGAAAGTTCTGGAAATTAATTCGCTATAATGAAAACTTTGTTGTACAGAAGTTCGTAATAGAGAAGTTCGACTGTAGTAGTACACGGACTGAATTAAATCGGTGTTTTCAATGTTTTTCTTATGGCTTTTACAGGTTATTTTACTTCAATTTTTGTAGGTAAATCGCCTGAAACATTATAATTTGAGTACAATTGAGTACTTTTACTAGCTGAACTCAAATTAGTTTGTTAATCGTTTCTGCCTATAATATTTTTTTAAAAATTCATTACAAATTTGACTGAATATGAAAATTGTTTGAAAAACTATCAGAGAAATGTTTATTTTTCGAAAATAGAATCAAAAAATTAATGAATTTATAAGAAAAATGTGAGAAAATTGAATAAAAACCAGAGATGCAAAGCGTTTAAGTACTAGGACAGATTCACAGAGGATTTAAACCATCGGTGTGGTTTATAACATGATTCTAATTATTGAGGTTTCGATATCCAGACTTTATAAAAGACAAAACCTTTTTTTAAATTTTAACACCGCTCACTTTTTTTAGAGGCGCTTGTGTATCTAAAAAAATTTGAAAAAATATTAGTCTTTTCAAACACGTCGAGGAAATAAATCAAAGCTAACCGTTATTTTGGGAGTTTTCGGTTCGGTACAGCATAAATAAAAGTGCGAAATGTCTGTTCGTAACAGTTCAGTAGAGAACAGGTTAGCTGCTCTGATAAAAATCCATTGGTGTAATATTTTTAAAAAATCTTTCTTACAAAATATGCATACGTTTCAGAGATTAAACCCGAAACGAATATTGGTTAAAGTTTTGCCCAATAGCTATCATTAAACGTTACCTTAATTGTTACATAACCGATATTCCATAACCCTAACCGTAATATAGCTAACCTTTATTCGTTTGGACTTAACCTCTGATGAATTTGAATATTTGCAGTCACGTTTCCATTTGCATATCTTTGATCAGGTTGTTTTGCTGAACGCGCCCCATAGGCATGTCTGAGCGAGAAGTTGATGGATCAGAAACGAGTTTGTGCGATTTCTGTGTTTAAATTCACATATATATATATATATTATATATAATATTATATTATATAAGCCATTAATTTATGTAATTTACGTAAATAAAGTTGTGTGTATATCTAACTTAATATAACTAATATATATATATCATTTCCACGTATTTTTTATTCGAATCTGCGGGATACAGTGCATATACAGTGGTGGCCATGAATTTAGTACATGACATGCAAAACGATTTGTTCTCGGCTACTTTATTGGCCGCCACTGTACAATACACATACATATGTGTAAATAGGATTGAAGGGTTTCCTTTTAGCATTATATGTATATGTACAGACTACAGATTAGATTTGCGATATAGGTCTAGCATTTAGGCAAGATGTTGTCTATTAGTTGACATTATCCTGAGCCCCAGTTGCATCGTCCTGCAATTCACGTTCAATGTTGGCATTGTTTGTATTCTCAGCGATTTCGTTGAGGTTGAAGTCATCATTAGCCGGGCATCGCTGCTGTTGCTGCTCCTGCTGCTGTTCATTTATGTGATTCTCAGTCTCTTCGTTGGGCCGCACTGAGGGTCCAGGCAACTCCTGATCCTCCGGTGGTGGTGGTAGTGGTGATAGGGGCGGCGGCGACTGCTGGTCGGAGAGTTCATGGTTCAGCACATTCTGCTGCTCCTCCTCCTCACAGTTTTGTGTATCATTAGTGGCAAGTGGTGCATCCAATATGGGCTGAGCCTCATTTTCGTTGTCTTTGGGTGCACTGAGTGTGACAGCTGGAAGGGATTGCTCCTCGCAGGTGGCATCCTCACTCACAAGGTGGCTTTTCGCTGGCTGTTCATTCTCAGTGGGTGCGTATTCTTTCGCCTGACTACAGACGCTGGTGATGACAAAACTAAAGGCAGGAGCGGGCTGTGGTGTTAGTTCTTCAGTCCTCGCTTCCAGTGATACCAACTGCTGAGTATCTACTTCCCGCGTTGACTGCGGTTCTTTCAATTCTGCATGTGCCTCTTGCCGTACTGCTTCTTCCAACTCTTGTTGAGCTCTTGCTTCCAATTCGGTTTGTGGTCCAAATTGAGGCTCAACGTCTGCGGGTAAATGCTCAGATTGAAGCGGTTCCAGTAGAGCACCTACTTCCAATTCGGATTGTGTGGCGAATGGAAGCTCGTTCTGTGACGTTAGTGCCATTTCTACTGATGGCCCCAGATTCTCCTGCTGGGTTTCTACTTCGTTCACTGAAGAATGTGTTGGGGCCTCCGCTGTCAACTGATTTTGAGACTCATCTGGTGACCGAACTGTGTGTGCATCGGCTGTCAATTCTTCTAGTTTCATTTCAGTAGGCGACGACTCATTTTCTGCTATTGCTGTATCCAATGGCAACTCGTCCTGTTGTTCACCTTGCTCCATTTCTGCTTTTGCCTCACACTCTGTTTGTGGCTCCAATGAAAGCTCTTGCTGGGATTGAACCGCTGCTTCCAGCCTTGTTTGGTGCTCCAAGAATGGCAACTCCTGCTGTTGTTCACCTAGTTCCACTTCTGCTTGTGCCTTACACTCTGTTTGTGGCTCCAATGGAAAGTCTTCCTGGGACTCAACCGCTGCTTCCAAACCCTGTTTGGTGCTCCAACAATGGCAACTCTTGCTGTTGTTCACCTAGTTCCACTTCTGCTTGTGCCTTACACTCTGTTTCTGGCTCCAATGAAAAGTCTTGCTGGGACTCAACCGCTGCTTCAAACCCTTTTTGATGCTCCAAGAAAGACTCTTGTTGGGTCTGTACTTCCTGTTGAGCTTCTACCTTTAATTCACTTTGTGGCCCCTTTTCTCCCACCTCCACACCTGATTCCAATTCCTGTTGATCCATTGCCTCATCCAACTCTGCTTTTGGCTCCAATGGAAGCTCTGCCGCAGTGTCTGTTTCCAAATCAGATTGGTGCTCCAAGGGCGACCCCATTTGTGTCTGTAGTGTTTCTTGATACTTTTCTGTGTCCAATTCCTGTGGATCCTCGGCTTCATTTAACTCGGTCTGTGGCTCCAGTGATAGCTGGGAACCTGCTGGCAACCCTGTTTGCTGCTCCAACTGCGAATACTGTTGGCTATCTACTACCACTTCGTCTTGTGGCAAATCTGGAGGCTGGAGTTCCATCAGAGGAAGCTTCTCTGGCGCCGATTCAAATTCTGTTTGCGGCTCCAATGGCGATTCCTGCTGACCATCTGTTGTCAAATTGCACTGCAACTCCTGTTGCTCTTCCAGTTTAATTACTGTTTGGGGTAACTCTTGCTCAATAGTGGCCTCTAGGCTTGTTTGGGGCTCTGAAGGCGGCTCCTGCTGGGATCCTACACCCATTTCTGTTTGAAGCTCCTTTTGGGCTTCTACTTGGAACTCACTTTGCACCTTTGCACCTTCTTTAAGTTCATTTTCTGTGGGTTCTAAAGGTGGCTCTGGGATTTCAGCTTGTAATTGTAATGGTTCCGTTAGAGACTGCTCCATTTGAGCTTCTACTTGGAACTCAGTTGGCACCTTTGCACCTTCTTTAAGTTCATTTTTTGTTGGTTCTAAAGGTGACTCTGGGATTTCAGCTTGTAATTGTAATGGTTCCGTTAGAGACTGCTCCATTTGAGCTTCTTCTTGGAACTCACTATGCACCTTTTGTTGTTCGTCAAGTTCATTTTCTGCTGACTCTAAAGGTGGCTGTGGGATTTCAGCTTGTAATTGTAATGGTTCCGTTAGAGGCTCATTCATTTGAGCTTCTACTTGGAACTCACTTGTCACCTTTTGTTGTTCGTCAAGTTCATTTTCTACTGACTCTAAAGGAGGCTCTGGGATTTCAGCTTGTAATTGTAATGTTTCTGCTAGAGGCTGCTCCATTTGAGCTTCCAATTGGAACTCACTTTGCATATGCTGTTGTTCCTGAATTTCATTTTCTGCTGGCTCTGGGATTTCAGCTTCTGCTTGGAACTCACTTTGCACCATCTGTTGTTCCTTTAGTTCGTTTTCTGCTGGCTCTGAAGGTGGCTCTGGGATTTCTGCTAGAGGCTGTTCCATTTCAGTTTGCGGCTCTAAAGGTGGCAGTTCAATCTCACGATAGATGCGTTCTTCCTCCTCCTGTTCCTCTACCTCCTCCTCTTCCTCATCCTCATCTGTCTCGTCCTCGTCCTCTTCTTCATCATCATCCTCTTCCTCCTCCTCCTCTTCAACATCATCATCCTCTTCCATACCATTTTGCATGTCCTCAGTTTGGCTACCATTCGCTTGCACATCGTTAATGTCCAAATCCTTCTCCTGCTTAATTGTCACATTATTGAAATCTAAGCTGTTTATATAAGAATCTTCCTCGTTCATCTCGTCCAACTCCTCATTATGATTGATGTCCTCGGCGTTAGCCTCGGTTTCCAACTCCTCATTATGATTGGTCTCTTCAGTGCTGGCATCCTTCTCCAACTCCTCATTATGATTGATCTCCTCCGTGTTGGCCTCGCTCTCCAACTCCTCATTTTGACTGGTCTGCTCGGTGTTGGCCTCGTTCTCTGACTCGGACTCTGTGTTCGGCTGCGGTGCTTCTTGCTCTGGCATTTCCTCATCCGCGTAACCTCGTCTCTGAGGTTCTGGTTTAATGGAAATTTCTGGTATGATATTGAAGTCAATTGCGGCTCCACTCTCAACCGCCACAATTTGAGGAAGAGCAGGTGGCTCCTTAGGTGGTTGAGGTGGTGGCGGTGGAGGTGGTGGTGGTTGTGATGGTGGTGGAGGCTGAACCTCTCTTTGAATGCCGCCAGTGCTTTTGCGTGCTGTGGACTTGACAGTTCTCTTTTTGGGCGGTGATCGCTTCTCCGCTATGGGCTTTTCCGCTGGCTTCTCAACGGCAGGCGTGGATTCCATGGCCTCCTCTTCCATTTGCACACCGCTGGCCACATGCGTGATTTTCATTAAACGATCCAATTCCAAGCGATTTGGCTTAACATCTGGCTCATCGGGTTGGGCCATTTCCTCTGCTGCTACTTCAGCCTGCTCTGTCGGTTCGGGCTGCTCCGCCGCGTGGTAGGTGCTTTCCAGCTGCGTCATTGGTATGCTCGTCATCACAGTGGCTTGGGGAACAATATCTGGAGTTTTGTCAGCAACATCTGCATTGTCATCTGGTAGTTCTTGTTTAATCTGAGCTATTGGTGGGCCAGCTTCGGGTGGAGTTTCCACTGGGGGCGGTGTAGGTGCTGCTGCAGCGGGCGCCGTAGGCACCTCTGCTCTCTGTCGTTCCTTATGTTTGCGTTTCTTTTTCTTTTTACCACCTTTGGGTTGGACCTCATCAGCCTCATCCACCAGTGAGGAGTTGAGCTGTCCATGAGTATTGGTGATTTTCAGCTTCAGCTTGAGCGGCTCCTGTTTGACCCCCAACTCATCCAAGGGCTCCGGTTTTACTGTTGACACACTGGGCACATTATCTGCTGGAGCTGCTTCCGCCTCTGCCTCCTCATCGGGACTGTCGTCCTGAGCATGGAAATCACTGAAACTGGGTGGTTCTTCCACAACCTCCTCGTCCTCCTCCTCCTCTGCAGTTGGTCCCGTGTCATTGATATGCACCTCGGGTTCGTGCTTAATGCTATCTAAGGTGCTCATGGTGTTTTTCAGCAGCTGATCTACACGCTTCAAATACTTCTTGGACGACACCCGTTGGCTGCTTTTGCCCTTGGGTGTGGTGATGGTGGCACCCAATGTATTGGGGCCTCGACAGGCACGCAGCAATGCTGATCCCAGCCGCTCTAGCAACACGACTGGCTGCATATACTCTTCGTGCAGGAGATTGGGTGGATTTGTTATAACTACGGAAACGATTGGCGGTGGCTCCTCCTCCACCTCATTTTTAATGCGCATTTGAGACTCGGTGTGCGCCACCTCTGGCAGGATGTGCTTCGAATGGGTCAGATAGATCTTCGAGCAGGTTGGCGCATGACGCATGTAGGTAGCTTCCGAACTCAGGTTACGATTGCAGCCTCCACATTTGCGTTTCCGAATGGCACAGGGATGGGTGTTGTAAAAGAAGTTCGTGATGAACGTCTGCTTGCACAGCGGACACTCCCGATCCAGTACCAGCAAGTGGAGTGGCGTGGGCAGTGTGTGATCGCGCAGGTGACGCGAAAAGGAGTAGGCATTGGCCACACTCTCATCGCACACGGGGCAGATGTATGATGTCTTCGAGAGTTTGTGCCACAACTGATGGGCACGTATATCGCTCTGGTTGTGATGGGTCTGATCACAGGCATTGCACATGTAGCGCGGTATGGAAGGTATATGCGCCTGGCTCTTGTGCTCCTCGAGCAAGTCTTTGTTGTCGAATTTCTCGGAGCAGATACTGCAGACAGATTTGCGATTTTTCTTCACAGACGAGTCCTTTTTGGTGGAGGTATCGGCTGTTGCTGTCTCAGCGGGCTCGTCCTTGCTGCAAGAAATCAATAAAACAGGGAGATGAAGTCAGGAATATTTTAAATCAGAAATGCAAACCGATCGGAAATAAGAACTGGCGGTTTTTGAACCACAGTTTCGGTTAATTGCAAGGTTTTTGAAGCCAGCTAAACCGTGGTTTCGATTCGGCTTTGTGGTTCACTCTCAATTTATTATATATTTATTGAAGGCCTGTTTCAGTTTTCGCAGAAAGTCCTGATCTTCCCTTAAATCTGCGTGGGAAGTAATTTTCTCCGAACCAAAAACGCAAATTACGTTCTTGGATCGGCCGAAATTCTGTCAAATCTCAACACTTATTCTCCCTCTTTAATAAACCCCCTTTTTTTTTTTTTTTCTCGGGTTTTTTTTTTTTTTATAAGTTTAAAAAAAAAGAAAAACTTAACTCCCCCCCCCCCCCCTCCGTTCTTATTATTTTATGAAGACTCTAGGATAGTCAAAATATCAATGCAACTGAGAAAAATCAATCACGCGATATAAGCAATGCCAATGGTGTCGAAATTGGCCTTCAAAGTCAAATTTTACTTGATTTATAGCAATTTTGTCAAACTAAATCTTTTGCTACAAGCCATTGGTTTTGTCGGATATTTATAGAAACCATCTGATCATATAGATTAACATATGCACTAACTATGGAATTTTTTTGCATTTTAGTAAGGAATATTAGCAAAGTCACATCGCGTTAATCCAGAAAATCAAGAATTAAATTTATGGGAGGACAAAAATTTTTATAGGAGTTTTAAAAAGGCTACTTGATATAACATTGACGTCACTAAATGTTAATTGAAATGTACAATAACAATATTCATGGAATGCTACGTTAACATTTGCGGATAGAAGAATTATGGAGGAATATATAAAGGCTACTTGATATAATATTCAGTAGTTATATCTTCTCAGCAAAGGCGGAACAACATGTCACGTGTAATCTGTATAAATAATCCCGACCATTTTTGTTACATTTGTGGTGAATTGATATTTAAAAATCAAGGTGTTCTATATCGGCTGCAGTAATAAGAGCTTATTCGTACTATTTTAACGAAGTCATAAAAAAAAACAAGATAAAAGCTGGGTACCACATTGCTGTAAGCCGTGCGCTACAGGTTTGTCGATTGTTTGTATTGTTTTGTTTAATATTATTTTTAAGTTGAGTGGCAAAAAACATCATTTCGTTTTCAATGCTCTGGCGAGAGTAGGCTAATCACGAAACTGTTTTTTTTCTTGCCTGACAACTCATATATTTGAAAAGGGAACAGGAGTTTCTAAAAGAAATGCTATTGAGTATACAAACATATCATCAGCTACCAGCCTCACAGCAATCTTCATCCGATCCCCCATAGACGACGACAAAGATGAAATCATGCCTTCGTCACCATTCGATTCCACGATATCAGAATACGAAGCAAGCTAAGTTAAATGATCTTATCAAGGTCTTAGAATTGCCAAAAAGCAAAGTTGGACTTCTGGGCTCGAGACTTTAACAATGAGACCTTTTAAAAAGTAGAACGACTCTTACATCTATCCGCAACTCTACCAATGAAGGCAACAGTGCCTGCACCTGCAGGGCTTTTTCAGAGACTTTTGGTTTACCCAGGAACAATGAAAACCAGCGACAACAACAAACTGATGTTATCCGAAGAAGAATTACTCGTGCAAGCCGAGTAGGGAGTTTTTTGGGAGTTCAAATCATAAATAGCGCTATACAAGTCGCATATCATCCCAGTCCTGCAATGCGGCGCAGAAACATGGAAATGTGTTGTGCGGTTTCGAGAGAAAAGTCCTTTGTCAATAAATATCGCACCAGAATAAACCATTAACTGTATGAGCTCTATAGCGCATAAAACACCAGCGACTAATCTGGATAGGACATGCTATTCATATGAATGAACAAGCACCAGTAAAACAGATGTACAAACGGAACGCGAAAGACTTTGGGGAAAAAGAATGGGAAACCGAAACTGAGATGGAAAAACTAAGTAGGTGCGGATACTTTGTCCTGTTCTACAGTTATCTGTTATCTGCCTACTCCGAAATCCTTTAAATTTATGTGTTTACACTTAATTTGGAGTTATCCGAACTTTGCTTGAGCGGGTATGGCGTACATTCAAAAATGTGGATTGAACTCTTTTGCTAAGTGAGCCTTTACACATATCCGCCATACCTATATAGTTGTATCATAGGTCGGTCCGACTCATGATACAATAATTACAAGGTAGCACAACCGGCAGTGCCTTTTCGCATGCGCGAGAACTTATCGAACCCAAGGGCTGAATCACACACCAAAAATCAGGACCACAAAGTCGATTTTAAAAATTTTTGATAGCTTTCGATAGATGTTACTGCCTACACCAGGAAATCGATAGCGACTATGTCAGTTCGATATACCACACTACACCTTTGAATCATCGAACCAAGGCCGACTGAGAATATCCAAGCTGCGCAGTGCGCTACCTTGTAATTATTGTATCATGGGTCTGACTGCAACATTTTCAAAAGGTTCGGTTTATCAGCTGGAATTGGCGGTTTAGAGCCGGTTTGCATCCCCGTTTTAAATTTCAAGCATAATTACATTTCTGGTTCTTTTTTGGCCTCCTCATTGAGTCTCTGCTTCTTGGGATCTGGTTCCTTTTTGGGCTCCAGCTGTTGTTGGTGATGATGTCGCAGCTTTTTGGGTTCTGGTTCTCTTTTGGCCTCCAGTTCCAGTTGTTGTTGATGTCGCAGCTTTTTGGGTTCTGGTTCTCTTTTGGCCTCCAGTTCCTGCTGTTGTTGATGATGTCGTAGCTTTTTGGGTTCTGGTTCTCTTTTGGCCTCTAGTTCCTGCTGTTGTTGTTGATGATGTCGTAGTTTTTTGGGTTCTGGTTCTCTTTTGGCCTCCAAATGATGTCGCAGCTTTTTGGGTTCTGGTTCTCTCTTGAGCTCCAGTTCTTGTTGATGATGATGATGTCGCAGCTTCTTGGGTTCTGGTTCTCTCTTGGCCTCCAGTTCTTGTTGCTGATGATGATGTCGTAGCTTCTTAGGTTCGGGTTCCCTTTTGGTCTCCAACTCTAGTTCCTGCTGCTGCTGTCGCAGCTTCTTGAATTCTGGTTCCCTTTTAGCCTCCATCTGTTGTTTTTGCTGCTGTTGATGCTGCAATCGCAGCTTCTTGCGCCACGGCACTGGCTCCTCTTTGATATCCTCGACTGCTGCTGGCCTGGCCTCGGCCAGCAGAATCTCCTCGGATCTACGCTTACGCCCGCGAACTTTGCTGCTTGAGCTAATGCCTGGTACAGGCAGCGCTGGCTCTGGCTTCACAATGGTCCTGACATCCACGAGCTGGAAAAACCACACAATTCTTATTGGTCTTTTCTGGAAACACTGATCCACATCCACCTACCTTTTGGGGCTCCAACTGCTTGAGTCCCAGCAGGTTACGCGTCTGCTTGTTGGTGGCATAGCACATCTCTCGAAACTCATAGAAATCATTGATCTTATCCACGCACAGGTTGCACATGGTCTGCGGCATTTTATCATTCTTGGTCACCTGCAAAGGCAAATTGGAATTGCAATTTGAGGGGGGGCGTCTCTTTATTAAATTGCCCTCTCACCGTGAAGCCCACCAACTCGAAAACTTTCTGGCAGAGATTCGGCTCGTCCAGGTCGGTAATATCCGACGCAGTGGGCAATAGTATGGGTACCTTGCAATAATACAGAACCGATTCATTATACTGAAAAAACACCAATCTTACACACAAACACACCTTGCTTGGATTATCGATGCCGCACAGACGACAGATCTTATAGAGATTCGCTTTGAGCGCTGCATCGATTTTGAATGCAAAGCGCTCCATGATGGTTAAAGAATTACAAAAACTTCACCCCTTGTGTTAGTTTACATAGGAAAATCGCAGGTTTTCAAATTTTTCTGGCTGAAAATTTCATTTTGTTTATTCCACTGATATGGGTGACCATAATTTTTCGCAATTTCGCGAGTGTGGTCACCCTAGCAAAAATACCACTATTTTTGAGATTTGGGCGACAACGTTCAGTGTTGCCACATCAGCTTTTTTCCCGTAATTTCTAGCTTTTTTAAACCCGGACTGCGGGAAAAATTTGGAAACAGCGGGCAGCGGGAGTTCTGGCTTTTTTTTTTAAATCATTTCGGCTTTTTATCAGCTTTATTTTAATTTTGAAGTTATTTGAGTCAAAACTTATAAGAAAAGCGATAGTTTGTCAACTCTATCAGTCATTATCGACCCTAATTGCAACCACAAATGCTAGGTCAAGGTGTATTTAATAAAAGTGTCGTATTGAACACAGCTGCCCTCTTTCAAGGGGCCTTATTTTGACAGTGTGAGTGCAAACGGCGTCGAGAGACGACAATAACAATAACAAACGTAAAGTGCTTTGACTCTCAGCAAGAGAGGTAAGAAAAATAAGGCCCCTTTTCTGTGTCACATTTCAGTGTCACAGCTCCATATGAATTTGACACTATGAAACCCAGCACAACGTTCAGCAAGCTGTCTTTTCTAAGTGCGTGATAAGCCTGCAGATCGATTTACAAAAATGCTGAAAGTCTGCAGGTCCCGAGGACCGATCAGGTAGATGGCTTTGATAGCTTAAACTGGATAATTTTACCAGATAATAGAAGTAGGCGATTTAGAGAAATTTGCTGCCTAAATTTATATCAAGGATATGAGTTCATTTGATATGAAATCATACAACATTTATACTAGGACTGCGCTATGCGCTAATAGCTAAAATTTGCCCATTGTGTAGAGAGCAGACATTCACCAGACTCCTCAGATGTGAGCATATTACAAGAACAATACCAAAAACGTTTCTTTTTGGAGATGCTGCACATCATAAGCACACCTACACACATAAGACTGAACTACAAAACGAACACAGAAACTTGTGCACATATTTACAGACACCTTCTCGATAGCAATAAGAAAAATAGTTTAGTTTCAAACTCCGCAGCTGACTGATTGGACGCTGTTGCTCTCTGTATGTAACTATTTTATGACCTCTTTGTTTTTAATTGTCAAGTTCAAAATTTTGCGTTTTGTTTCTTGTGTTATGGTTATATGCAGCCCTGATGACGAATGCCGACGGCAAATCAGAATATATAGGAGACATCGAACATATTGTGTTGTTATTGATTTACAGCACATAAAAGAGACACGACCTTGAACCGGCTAACAAGCATTTTTTAAATAATTAAGAACAGGTCACTAATCCCAACAACTTTTAATAGCTAACTTTCAGCTTTTTCCCATACAAAAAGGTCGCTTGTTGGCTATAAACCAGCGATGTCCAAAATTTGAAAAGGCAGCCACGCGTGGTTGGCAAGTTTGGTGATTGTGTGTGAGTTTGGACACCACTGCTATAAACGCATAACGCAGTCCTAGTGTAAATGTTGTATAATACAACATTAATGGGCTATTTATACAACATTTACACTACATTTATACAACAGTTGTATAATACATCATTAATGGGCTATTTATACAACATTTACACTAGGAGTGCGTTATGCGTTAATAGCTAACATTCGGCTTTTTTATGGAAAAAAGCTAAATGTTACCTATGAACGCACTCCTAGTGTAAATAGCCTATAGCACTAGGACTGCGTTATGCAGAAAACCGAGTACTCGATCGAATACCAAGGACCACAAACGACCAGCTAATCCTCGGAACGCTCTTTGTTGGCATTTGCTGCCAGCCTGAATGTGCCTGCGCCCCCAGTCGGCTGTCGCCAACATGCGGCGTCTAGTTACAGACTCTCGCATCCGCACCTCAACCGATTCTGGTTCAGTCGTGTCTTCTACGCGCGCGTCTGTAAACCTGATCGCCAAAGTCCTCATCTAAGGCAGCGACAGAGTCCTTTTCCGAGACAGCGACAAAGTCCTCATCCGAGGCAGCGACAAAGTCCTCAACCAAGGCAGCGACAAAGTCCTCTACCTAAGTAGCGACAAAGTCCTTATCCGAGGCACACCGATCCTGGTTCAGTCGTGGCTACTACGCGCACGCCCGTGAACCTGAAAAAAAGACCTCGACGCGAGGCAGCAAAGACCTCAACGCGAGGCAACCAAGTCCTCAACCGAGGCAACACCTCAACCATCAATCTCAACAAGAAGCCACATCATTCCGGATCAGACGAACTTGCAACCACCGGCCATCGACGCAACTACGTAAATCCGTAATCGGTGCACATGCTGAGTACTACGGATTCTGTAGCTTCTTCCCATCCCATCTATTCCCACCCACACGGTCACTGGAGGGGGAGTACTGTGGCGGCTCTGCCCACACTAGTTAAGAGCGGTTATCGATTACTACGGAGGAGTATCATTAGAGTTTGAGTAGATATTTATTTATTGAGTTGGCGCTTCCTTATGCACCAAGTACAGAGACTTATTAGTTATTGCATAAGTAGTGTGTGTGAGTCAAGTGAACGCGAAGCCAGCGCTCGGAGCTGGTTTCTCCCAACAAATTATGTTCAACTATTTGTTAAACAATAAATATTAGTAGTGAATTAAGTACGATCTTAATCCCCAAAGAAGCGTTTTCGACCACACAAAGTATATATATTCTTGATCAGCATTACGAGCTGAGTTGATTTAGCCATGTCCGTCAGTCTCGTGGGTCCGTCCGTCTGTTTTTATGCGATTTCCTCCGTCAGTTTGAAAACCATCTTCGCGAAACTTTCCACGAAGTCTTGTAGTACAAAGTATGAAAACCGGCCGGATCGGACGACTATAGCTGCCATAGAAACGATCTGTCGAAAAAGTAGTTTTAGTGAGAAAAACATTTTTGTTTTAAATTGAATCCGCATCAGACTCGTGCTTAGACGTTATCTATGCTTTTTCATGAGTTTACTAAGTTTGGTCGAAACCGGAAGACTGTATAGTACAGCTGCCATAGAGAAGTTAGGTTTGAAAAATAGTCTTAGTAGGCGTCGTAAAAATGTATGAGCTTCAAGGGTATTTTTTTTTTAAAGAAATGAAAAAAACCACAAAACATTTTTTTCAAAAACTAATGAGCAAAGTTACATGCATCTTTTGACTAAAATAAAAAATTTACAGAATGAAAAAATATTGATTTTTGGCGAAGTTTTGTTAGAAAAACAAAACTATGATCACAACACCCCATCTTCCCTACTTATATTGGAACGCATATACTTGAAATCCAGATCAAGGTTAATTACCTACGCATAAACCTTGGCAACGGGAAACGGTTAATGCTGTAGCCCTGGTAAGCAAAAACAAACATCAAGCAATACACGAACCAAGAAACGTCAAAATTGAATCGAACCATTCGTGGTTCATGTGAACTTGTAGCTGCTGTCCATTGTATATCCATTAATAAACTAAAATCCAATATCGAGTTCCAATTTATTTAGAAAGTCGCTTGGTATATTTCTGACGAATTTGTCATTCTGACACTTTAGCTGGCAGTGTCAGCAGCAGCAACAGCAGAATCTTTTTTGTGTTTACTCACAAAATGGAGCAGTACCTAAGCCGTCGGGAGCGTGGATTTAGCCACTGTGGTGACGAGAAATATGTGATGCGGCGCATTTATAGCTCCATCAATATGTTTAACAGCTACCATGCCAATTGCAAGCCTGGCGACCCGGCCCGCCACACAGGGGCAATTTTCAATCTGGAGTTCAACGCCGATGGCAATGTTTTGGTCGCCGCCACGGAACGCAAGTGCGTCCTGGTCTTTGATGCCATTACACAGAGTGAAATCTTCAAGATACCCGATGCGCACACGGACAGTGTCAACTGCATTAAGTAAGTGGTGACACGCTATGGCTCTGGCCTGTTCAATTGACATTTGACATTTTGAAACAAAAAAAAAAAACATTTTCTTGTAGATTTTTCGATGAGCGTCTGTTTGCCACGGGCTCCGATGATTTCACCGTGGCTCTGTGGGACTTGCGTAATATGAAGCAAAAGCTTCGCGTCCTTCACGGCCACTCGAATTGGGTTAAGAACATCGAGTACTCTTCCAAGGACAAGCTGTTAGTCAGCTCTGGGTTCGACGGCAGCATTTTTGCCTGGGACATCAATTCCAGAACCGAACAGAGTCTCATCTCACAGCGTGTCTTTCACGCCAGCGGTCTGATGCGCTGTCGCATCTCACCCACGGGTGATAAACTGGTGCTGTGCACCAGCGGTGGATATATAATGATCATTCACCACCTGGACTTGACAACACTGCACAAGGATCTGTGTGGCTTTAAAGTGAGTGGGGGGTTGTGTTACAAAAAAAAAAACCTAAACATACTTTTCACGGGACCCAGTACATATTGTCGAGCGTAGCATTTCCTCGTACCCGGTTTCTTCCTAACACCCCCAAAACCTTTTTGCTTTTTTTTGAACCCATTTCTGATTGATTGTTCATAATCTTGGCCATTTTGATAGCGACGAGAGAAATCTAAAATATGATATTATAAAATATTATTACCAGCTAGTGAAAGTCCTCGAAAAATATTCATCGGACGTTAACGCACTCCAGGAAATGCGATGGATTGGACAAGGGAAAACGTTGAGAAAAGCATCATTAACCAGTGCACCCTGGGAGATCTACTATAGCGGACATGCTACAAAGCACTAGTTTGGGTGCGGTTTAGCAGTCTGCGGAAGACTGCGTCGCTCTGTCATCAGCTTCACACCCAGTTAACAAGCGACTAGACAAAAGACGAATTCTATGAGCGCCTGGAAAGTGTACATTAAAGCAGACCTTAAAATGACAAAATGGAAGAAAGTGTGTCTCTGCATTCCCAAAGCTAATATTTGTTGTAACCACAGCTCGTAAATAACAATTGAACGACTCACCTCAAAGGGTCTTTTTTTCTTTTGTTTTGTGTGTTGAGTCGCAAGCCCAAACAGACACCTCACTCACACATACACACACACAAACGCAAATGACTTTTATCTTCATCGCTCGCGACGATTTGCTCAGTGAATGAGTAGAGCAAAAAGTAAACAAATCCATTGGTTGTTCGTTGAGCACTGATCGATTCGTTCATGAGCCGATGTGAACGGTTCATTTCTGACTTTTTGCTCAAAGGGTCCATAAATAACTATTATTTTTGGACAACAAAAAACGGTCAATTGTTATTTGCTAGCTCTGGTTGTATCATAATGGGCACGCCATAGCCTGAAAGCTTTTAAAAAATTAATCATACGCAGGGATTAATACCCAAACGATTTTCGGTTCCGGTACAGGTACCGGTACGACCCGAAATTAATGTTTTGGTAAAAGGTTCTATTTCGGTTTTTGGTTTCGATGCGGTACCCAGTTTTTTATTTCGGTATACACCGGTACGTACCGGTTTAAGTAAAAAATTTTTAAATATTGTGAAGAGCAAATTCTAAGATAAGTCCAAATCATATTATTCCTTTGCAATATAAAGAAACAATGTTCAACATTAAAGTTTCAGTCGTTTGACATTTAAAGTAAATTTATAATCGATTTTCACATTTCGTATTATTTTACAGAAAGTACTTTTGAAATCTCTTACAATTCTGGGAACTTTGTGGAGGACTCTGGCCACCACTTTATAATGTTTCCATGGTTTCGAATTCATTTATGTGCAAGAAAAATGTTAACGGAATCCAGCAGATTATTTGTTGACAAAACTGATGTGTTTTTATCATCAAATTTCTTTTCTTGCAACATCACGTATGCAACGTCGTCTACTCTTTCTGATAAGCTAGTATTAAAACAATCAGTGTTTTTATCACCAAATTTCTTTTCTTGCAACATCACGTATGCATCAACGTCGTCAACGCTTTCTGATAAGCTAGTATTAAAGCAATCGTCATTGTGCAGTGATTGAGCAGCAACCGACGAAATTTGAGCATAAATATTTGTTGAATAAATAATATAGGACTTTTTATGCCTAGGACTTAAAAAAAATGGCTTGACGCAGCCCCAAAGGGGCAAAGCCGAGCTCAACTCAATCTCTTGGCTTGTGCGCTTCTGATTTTCGCACAAGAGAAAGGGACCTACATTTTAACGCCGAATTCGAACGGCCGTTTGAGAAGCTATTGCATGGCTAATTACTACAAAGCTGGCGCCAACAGCAGAGAGGGGTGAGCGGGTGTGTAAGTTTATTCAAAGAAAAACTTTTCGAACGAATCCACGCCTCTTGCACAGTGGTCGCGCACACTAGCCGCTGAGCCACACCCGGGCCCAGGACTTAATATTACTTTATACCTTGGGTCTAGAAATATGCCAAATGCAGTGTATCCAAATAGAATAAAAATCACCCAAAACTATATTTTCGGCTTGAAGTGGCCACCTCATTACAATTTCGCGAACTGAGTCCCACACTTTTCGGTGCAGAAGCAATTAAGAAAGTCGGTCAAGCCCGACTATAACATTCTCTGTACCTGAGGAGTGCTGTCTATCACTGTTGCGACCGGTGCTGCCCATAATTTGTTTTCCTTATAACTAGACAACCGATCCTCCCATCTTTACCAACCCTTTGGCGGATCGATAAATTAGCTTGATTTTATGTACAGAAGGTTCGAACCTTTTATCTATAAAACTGACGGAGATATGACGTTTTTTCTAAATTGTGGGGGCGGGAGGGGTCGTGTCAAAAATAAACTTGATCTACCTGCAAGTATGAGAAGTTTCTGAAATCTGTGCGTACATACGGACATGGCTATATCGACTCGGCCGTTGATGCTGATCAAGAATATATACTTTATAGGGTCTGATATGCTTCCATCTGGCTGTTACTTACTTTTGCACAAACTTATTATACTCTGTGTACCTCTGGTACAGAGTATAAAAAGTCGTTTTCTGCGGCCGCAAAATTGTAGCAAAATTTGATGCAAATGTTTTAGCATCCTGTAGGTTGAGCTCCAACGCGTGGGTGGTATCTTGCTGAATGATGGTCAGCGATGCTTTTTAACAAGGGCTCTGGCAGATGAAATAGCCTTGGCAAAAATGTTCTGTCTTGACTTGTTGGAGTTGTTCTCATCATTTCATGATAAAGATCGGACGAACGGTTGTCGAGTTATAAGGAAAACAAACAATTATGGGCAGCACCGGCCGCAACGGTGATTGGCAGCAGTTCACAGGTACAGAGTAAGTTATAGTAGGGCTATAGCAGCTTTCCCAATTATAATTTTAGAACTTTTAGAATACAGTTAAAAGCACCAATTTTTGTTTTAATAAATTAAAAGGTCTTCTCAG
Organism: Lordiphosa collinella; assembly: GCA_018904265.1. Lineage (NCBI taxonomy): Eukaryota > Metazoa > Arthropoda > Insecta > Diptera > Drosophilidae > Lordiphosa > Lordiphosa collinella. Next base: position 670,016 of record JAEIFV010000053.1, read on the forward strand.
GAAAAATGTTTGAAAACTGGCATTTTTCGAGAAAAAATTATTAGATTATTAAAAGATAGAAATAGCTAAAAAAAATTTTAAATTTGCTAGATTTATAGCTAAAGCTATGTACTCAGACAAACTAAATCAAGTCCTTGCTAAGGGTGAGTACTGAGAACGTTCGAATTTTCCTTTAGCTGTCAAAACTCATATACAAAAATTACTTAAAGAAATTTTTCCTTGCCTGATTTTGTTGTTTGAAACTCAGAACACATTGTCACCAGAGCTGCCTCGGCTGTTGTGGGTGGTGCTCATTCTGCGGTAGAAGCGTATTCTCTTGGGCCTCCTTCACGCGAAAAATTAATATCTAGTAAATTTCTTGAAGGAAAATTCAAACGTTCTCAGTACTCACCTTAAAGTTACAACTTTTTTCCTCTGGGGTCTCAGCTAAGGATACAGTGTGACTGTTCAACGCCAAAATACCACCCTACATCACCAAATTATCACCAAATGTCAAGTGGTCATACTGCACTTGTTTATATTGAAATTGATCTTATTGAAAAAAGTGAAAGTGCAGGAGGAGTATGTGAACGATACTTGTAGAGCAGAAGTCATGGCCACCGCCATAGTTGTGTTTTATATTGTTTTTTGCTGCAGGCTGCCACCACTTTTGAGCTGAGTAGGTTGCTTAAAAGTTTCCAACAATTTATTTGGCTTCTACCCAGCTAAACTCAATCAGCTTTTAGCCAGCCAAGGTTGCGGCGCAACGAGTTTTTAGCTGGGTATGAGCTAAAGCATTTAGCTTGTCTGAAACCCGGCTCAAGCTAAGAGACCAACTAAAACTATTGATAATTATATTATATGATCCTCTCGTCACTATCCGAGTTGCCAAGGCAATCATTTTAACAATCAGACCTATTTTTTTAAATAGGTAAAAAAAGCAAATAGCGGTTTTTGGGCCATTTCTTCACATTTTGGGGGTGTTAGGAAGAATTCAAGTATGAGGAAATGTTATTCTAGACCTGCTCTACTGCGTACGGTAGGTCATTTCAAAAAAATATTTTCGCTGTGACACTGTCTTATCCATTCCAGCCGGGCATCTACCGCCTCATGCAGCTGGGCGAACAGTACATTCCCCAGGCAGCCAAGTACGATCATGTCTTCTCCAAGCGCCAGAAGAAGAATCGCGTGGAGCTGGTCACAGACTTTCCAGAACAGAACGACGCCGAAATGATAATGGCCCTGCAGATTCATCCACACTGCCGTTGTATGCTGACGCGCAATGTGAGCTGCGACGAGCAGAGCGAATGGACTTGCATACACGACATCAACGAGGAGCCCCTGACGGAGGATGATAAGGATGATGATGAGCCGGTGACCAAAAAGAAACGTGTGAGCAATCGGCACAGCTCAAGTGAGGCAACTACACCGCCTGCCCACCAGGATCAGGAGTCTGCTCCAGTGCGGCCATTACGTCGTCCCATACGCACTGTGCAGGTCTTTCATCTCGATAATGCCGCCTCTGGCCGAGCTGCTGCCGCCGCGGCTGCTGCTGCCGCCAACTCTTCTACAGCACAGGGCACGTCCAGAGCCGACACCTTTATACCGGATATATGGGCCGCCGAGGTCACAGTTCAAGAGCGGGCCATACGCCAAAACCGGGCACGCAACTCGAACAATCATGTTAGTGGCTATAATTTTGTGTATGCCATCAGTAGTGGAGTTCTACCGTTGCGTCCATCGGTCGCCAGTCGGCTGCTGGTCAACAGCACTGTGCGCGCTCGTTCTGCCTCCGAGCAAAGCTTGGTCGTTGCACCAACTGCAGAGAGCGGCAGCAGTACCAGCAGCACCAGCAGTAGTGACACCACGGTGCGTCTCGAAATTGGCCCACGACTACGTCTGCGTCCCTTTGTAGCCAGCCCAACGACAGCATCGACAGGAAGGGATAATAGTCATTCCATTTTAGTGAACGCCAAGAAATTGCTCTATTATGCCTCGGAGACCAATACCAAGCCGGGTTTCATAAAAGAGCCAGGCTTCTCCGCCGATGGCCGTATTATCTGCTCGCCCTATGGCAATGGGGTGCGTCTATTGGGCTACAATTCGGACTGCATGGAATACCCAAGTTATCAAATGTTCGAGGAGGTCAAACGAAATCCACGCCAGCTGGTAGAGTTGGCCAATATTACCGAGCATCAAGATGTGGTGCTGTGTGCCAAGTTTAGTCCACGCGAACCACTGCTGGTGACCGGCTGCAATGGCGGCGAGGTGACCTGGTATAGGCCGAATCTTTAAATTTTTCACATTGTGTACATTTTATTTTTAAGTTATGCTGGAGAACCAACTCACCCACACAAACACATATGCACGTATGACTATCGCTAGTAAATGAAGTAATTTGGTGAAATACACATAAAACTTTTGAGCGATTTTGATAATTTGATGAAGTAATTTGACCTGGGAATGGCTAGTCAAGCGTGACGAGGAAGTTAACTCGGAACCCATAAAATCGGTTGGTACTTGGCATAACTAAAGGGTGAATGATTGATGAAAACAAGCAAGCGACCGAAGTAAAGTAATTAGAACAGAAAGGTCACTAACCAACAGATTAAATGAAAAAAAAAACTAAAAAACTTGACGGAAAAGAAGATCGATTAGTCCATTCCTCAAAAAAAAAAAAAAAAAATAGGGGAAAGTTAACTTCGGCTCGGCCGAAGTTTTGTATACCCTTGAAGTTTGTTTTTTTAAATTAAGACTACTCTTCTGACCTTACTTTTCTATGGGAGCTATACTATATAGATGTTCGATTTCGACCAAACTTAGTGCAATCATGGAAAAGCATAACAAACTGTTAATTACGAAGTTTGGAGGCGATCCCAGTTAAAACAAAAAGGTTTTCTCACTAAAACTTCTTTTTCGACCGATCATTCTTACTGCAGCTATATGCTATAGTCATCCGGTTTTGACAAAACTTTGTAGAATTATGTAAAAATAAATAAAATATATATATGCCGACGAGAGGGACGTTTTCATTAAAAACAAAAAAGGTTTTTCTCACAAGAACTAGTTTTTCGTCTGATCGTTCCTATGGCAGCTATATGCTATAGTCATCCGATTTTGACCAAACGTTGTAGAATCGTGTGAGAGCATATAAATCAAATACAGGCCAATTTTGAGGACATTTCCATTGAAAACAAAAAAGTTTTTCTACTAAGACTACTTTTTAGACTCTTCTTTTCTATGACAGCTTTACTATATAGATGTCCGATTTGGTGGAAGCATGGAAAAGCATAGTAAACTATGAAATACGAAGTTTGGAGGCGTTTCAACTGAAAACAAAAAAGTTTTTCTCAATAAAACTAGTTTTTTGACCGATCGTTCCTATGACAGCTATTTTATGCTATATTCATCCGATCCGGCCGGTTCAGACAAATGTGCAGAGTATTTGTACCAAAAGACTTCGTGCAAAGTTTGGTGAGGATAGATTTAAAGCTGACGGAGGAGATAGAAACAGACGGACAGACAGGGCTAAATCAACTCAGCTCGTCATGCTGATCAAGAATATATTTAATTTATGTGGTCGGAGAAGCTTAAACAACTAAGCCATTATGTATCCATTTGAAAGGGTCACTATTGTATCCAATATTTATACGAAAGTGTTCCATATTCCTGCTCAATTATATCCAAATCCGGTTGGGGTTTTTTGTTGGAAAAAATTTAATAGCTTTTTCTGTTTAATAAACTTGATTTGAAATCGTACGAGTACTTCATTTACACATTTATCACAACATTTAAAAGGCTTCGAATCTCAATACAAATGTATTATAAAGCAAGAAGCCTGCTTCGCCCGTACAATTTGACCTTAAAAATCGTGTGTATTAAATATATCCCACAAAGGTAAGTCAGTTAAGAGTTTTGCCCCCAACCTAGACTTCAACTTATCGTTCCGCCTTCCTCATCCCTGTAGTGTGTATAAAGCACAGGTAGTCAAAGAAAGAAACGTGTTTATATACTTTGACAGTCAAGCCGCTTCCCTTCAACTGATATCGGCTAAATCGACTCGGCTGTTGATGCTGATCAAGAATATTCATATACAATTTATAGGGTCGGAGATGCTTCCTTCTGCCTGTTATATACATTTGCACGACTTTAGTATACCCTTTTTACTCTACGAGTAACGGGTATAAAAATATTTTAAATCAGTTAAAAACACATCGCCACTAGGTAATATCTTTAGAAAATTTAAATGATTTTCATAATTTTAGTGAATTTTAACCAGGCCTATGTACCACCCTAACCTTTCGGATTAACTTTATATGAAATTATTTTCCTAGTGATTCCGTTTGTTTCTAAAACACCCATTTTGAAAAAATTACAACTTTTTCACTACAGAACTAAGACATTAATGTATCAGCAGAATTTAAACAACCGCCAAGCGCGGTGTGCAAGAAAATGGTCACGTTAAAATAAAATCAAATCCAAATCAGCCTCGAAGTTGATTTCGTACTTTCCTTACTTTTTCTTGGCACACTGCACAATTTGTATGGAGCAGTCGTGAGCGGCTGATGCACGAAATCCAAAGCAAATCAAAATCGAAAGCAAATCACTTTCAGGAATACCACTATAAATTTCATTTGTCGTTTGTTTATTGTGTTAAGGGTTTGTTTTTTGAGCATGTCTTGTTTTGTCTTGTATAATTACTAATGTCTAGCCAGTTTGATTGATGGCTGCTTACATACATACTTTGCAAATGTACATTTGTAAATATGAGAACTTACCTTAATTTGATGACCACGTGGCTCGACTACAAAAACAAAATCGACGATACAGCGCTGTCTGCACGTATTGTGGTTGCCTTCAGTTTCGCAAGAGCATAGGAGAGAAAGAGAAGAGAGACACATTCGAAGTTGTTGCTAGAATTTCGTTTTCCGTTAGTCCTATGCGCATGCCAAGGTATACCTAACAAGGTAGCCGCACTTTCTCACCGCGTCTTATATAAGTGTCAAAATGAGTGAGAGCGAGAGAGCGCTGTTGTCAAACAAAATTAAGAGGCAAAACACAAAAACTTCGTCCGCGGAGATGCTTCGCTCACGACTGTTGTTCACAGACTGACACTTAAGCGGCTACCTTGTTACCTTGGCGCATGCCATAAGCCTTCGAGCAAAGCAACAACAAATGCGCCTCATGCGCAAATAGCGCAAGCACCCCTGTTTTACACCATCTTTTTCTATTATACAACTGCTTCAATATCAAGCAAAAGGTATTTCCGATAGGGATTTATTTTCGAACGAGGGCTACTTCTTTTTTTAATTAATTGATCCGACACACTTGCAATTTGCACTTCTTCTTTTGCTGCTTATTAACCTATACATTTGTCTCTTTCTAACAATTGAGAAAGAAAATGGAAAATAAGGCGCGTAAGTTTACACGTTTGATTATTTCGCAATATCTATCGCAGTGCAGTGTCTTGTTTGTGAAAGGTAATGTCGTGATAGGTAATAAGCGTAAAGCAATCGCAACGCAACAGAAATATCAGAAAAATTTTTTTAACATTTAAACGATGAAAGACAACTGAATTTCTTATGAAAGTACGTATGTATGTGCAATGTACATACAAAGAAAAGATTGACAATTTGTACATATTTATGGCTAATTTCTACAAAGCTGGCGCCAACAGCAGTAAGGGGTGACCGTGTGTGTAAGTTTATTCAAGGAAAAAACTTTTTATCAAATGTTCCGAGGCGGGATGCACAGCGGTCGAGCACAATATCCGCTGAGCCTCACCTAGGCACAAACATTTTAGATTCTTGCCAATGTGTATGTATGTTAAACAAATCAGTCCATTTACGAACATAAATTAAGGGGTTACATGGGTTTCGTCATGATCGATGATAGCATCACAACCGTTTTACGGTCTCGGCCGCTGCAACTAATGACCGCGAAGAAGACTCTCCATGTAAAGAGTAATAAAAAAACGATTTATTTTATTGGGAATAAGCTAAGACTACCTGAAACGTAGCACGAGACATTCTGAGATGTTCCTTTAATTGGTCCGTTCTATAATTCTTGATTGTCCGCTCGAAATACCACTGGGGATTGTGCGCGACAGCTTGTTTTAGGCGCTTCTCCAAAGTTTCCTCCTCTTCCATTGCCAGGACAGATTCAAAAGTCTTGCATTTGTTCAGGTGATTTGCATAGGAAATTTTCAAAATTTTCATAATTTTTTTTTGACAGTTATGTGCTGTCGATAATAAATCAGACTAGTACATCACAATCGAACTAGATCCATCAATTTTTTTCCATCGATTTGTGCTGGTGAACACGCCCTCTGTGTACCTCTGGCACAGACTATAAAAAATAGATTTTTTGAGGCCGTGAAACCAATGTAACCCCTCAAGCGCCTTTAAAGCCCCCCATATAGTACACCACACCACATTGCGCAAAACACTTATGTGTTTTAGTGAAATACGCACGCACTTGCGCAAATCGAGACCGAAATCAAAAACGTTTTGATTTTGTGGGTTCTTTGCGCAAAGCTTTGTGTGTTGTTGTTGGAAGAAGAAAAAGAGCTTGCTTTGAACTGAAATATTGGCTTAGTGTAGCCGCTAAATGTGTGTGAATTTGCGCAAAACTTTGTGTTGCTTATGGGGGGCTTTAGAAGCTACGAGATTTTCGTGGAAGTCATTTTACAGAGGGGGGCTTGAATTTTACGCCTTCTTTGAAAGGTGGCAAGAAAATCTTACATCGTGACTTAGGATTCCTTCTTTGCGTTACAAACATCTGACCAAAATTACAATGCGGTCTGCAAAAGTATAAAAAAAAATCGAAACAGTACCGGTACCAACGTGTTGGTTTCGAGTCGGTTTTATCGGTTCCAATAACAACGGTATTCGGTTCTCAAAAAAAAATTTGTACCGGTTCCGGTTCATGATTTCGTCACTAATCCCTGGACACAACCAAAGACTTTACAACACCTGGGCACAACCAACAAACTCCATTCAGGGACGAGCATGAGAGGAATGCCTATGGCAACGTACAAGCTTCACACAAAAGCTGAATCACTACGTTTCGGTGCGAACTGGTTGAAATTATTCATTATTCGACCTACCACCAAATCACTTTTACGTCAAAGAAGGGAACACGTATCAGTCAGAGTCCGCCCTTAGTCCGTTTTTAAACAAATTTAAGAAGAACTCGAATATATTTGGTATATATTTTTTAATATATTTGGTTAAAAACGCACCTTAGGGTAGAGTTCAGGAAGTCGACGACCTGGGACGGATGACATAAGCATTATTATAGCGGGAGTATTCTCATCTATTCCATAATGAAACTCACGCTTTGGGAGAAGTCGGACTCAGTATCGTTGCGGATAAGACGGAGCTAATCGTCTTCTCAAAGAGGTGCTGACATGAAATGGGAGATGCGACTTTTAAGTTTAAGCACTAACTATATTTCTTTTTGAATGGAAAGACAAGGAAGTTAGTATGCACTGTGAGACCAATTAATCAAAACTGATTGCATATTGTTTCAAAGAGGCGTTAGATACGTTGATCGTGGAAACGTTTTTAGAAACATGAAAAAGGCTGGGATTACCTGTTAAATGATGATTTTTAGGTTTGTTTTGATGACTCTGGTTAATACATAGCTATTCTCCCTTATATCCAAAACTTCTACAAATCCACCACTTTACCCGTTACCAACTCGAAGTCGGTAAATAAAATAACTCGATGATATTGCTCTTGCTGTAATTTGGCTGACCGCATTTGCCTGATAACCATAGAGTCCAAGCCAGCCTGGAAAAATAAACCGATTAAAATTATTGTGCTTTTAATTGAAAATGGCCTTAATCGGGGGGGTCCCAAAAATCTTTAGAGATTTTCGTATAAACGATTTCGCACCGTAATTCCCTGGAGCGCGCAACTTCTTCAGACTGTATCTCCAAAACTCTCGGATCGACTTGAAATTTTAGGACAATATTCTAGAGATGTAGAATTTATTAAGACAATGAAACACAAGTAAGAAAGTCGGTTTTCGTATAAACGATTTCTATTCAAACTACAACTGCTTGGCTTTAAATGAGAAATGTCTCCAAAATGCAAGGCTACTAAATAAGATGACAAAAGTTGACACCTCCCATTAACAGATCCTTGGGATGTCATAAAGGGCAAATGGATATTAAAAGGATAATAATAAAAGATCCGGGGGATGTGTCATTAAGATCAAATGTATATTAAAACGAGAGCGTGAGTTAAAGTCGATCCTTCGCGACTTCGATATACCCATTACTCAGGGGAATTAATGTTGTATAGCCTTCCCTTATGTTAGTTAACAGAGCATTAACATTAATGTGATCATTTCAACATTATGTAAGCAAGTGGCGTATGCGGCGCCAAAAAGTATGTGATTTTCATGAAAATTTCAGAGATTGTAGATATTGGGCACATATACTTCACTGCAAAATATGAGTTTGATAACTTTGAAATTGTTGGAGTTATTAAACATTTTGTATAGTGGGGTCGTGTCCAAAATTTTAAATAAACTTGATCTGCGTCGACATACACAATTTGGTTGCTCTTGCTCTTCTAGTCTCCGAGATCTAGGTGTTCATTCAGACAGACGGACAGGCGGACATAGCTATATCGACTCGGCTGTTTATGCTGATCAAGAATATGGGGTCGGAGTTGCTTCCTTCTACCTGTTATATACATTTGCACGACTTTAGTATACGCTTTTTGTTCTACGAGTAACGGTTATAAAAAAATATATTTTAATATCCAGTCTAAATAGATGTGAGTGTGCTCGTGGCTCGTCGTCAAAAACAAAATCTGCGCTAAAGACCACATGGAAAATTGTTACTCCATTTTACTTCGGCTTGGCTATGCGTAAGTATCTATACACGTAAGGAATGCGCGCTGGGCGCATAGGTAGTGAGCACGCCTGATTTATATATTTGATAATGTGGATGCTACTTGTTGAAAACAATTTTGACCTCATTTCCGAAGTTAGCTGACGGATTAGCATTCTATTGTTTTAAGACCCAATGCAAAACAACATGCTCAATAAGTTAGGGAACCGAACATTGGACTTAGAGGTATTATTGGCATGGTTTTCACCTACTTTCTGCTGATCTATTATTTACGTCGACAAATTCGACACCATGCACCCTTATACATCTTCGCGGGTTCGATTTATTTGATTTTTGGTTTATTTTTAACTAATTCTCAGTCCAATTGTTCTATAACTCTGTTTTAGCTCCGTTGTGGCCTTTTCCGACTTGGTATATAACGATTCCATATCCTCTGAAATCCTTCTGAAAGAGACTTTTTGAGTGAGCTAGACTTTTAAAATTGAAACTTTATTAAGATACCAACTTCAAGCACTTCTTCACCCAAAAATACACCTTTGGATAGATTTTGGTAAACCAATTTAATTTAATTTCGTAGATTTTATATCTAGGCGCACATAGGGTTGACTGGGGATATAGGGGGATGACTCTGAGGCGGGTGTACTTTTAAATATGTATAATTACAAATCAATATAAAAAATTACAAATACATGTCGAACTAAGTTAACAGAGCGGCTAGCTGTGTGGGGTGTGATTGAAGGTATAGAGGTCCGTGTCCAGTTCCGGTTGCTAATAATAGTTGCCATAACCGCTCCACTGGCCATAGTTGTAGGCACCACTGCCTCCTGCTCCCCCGGAGCCATATCCCCATTGGTTGTAATAGGAGTCGTACGATTGTTGCTGTTGCTGCTGCGGCGGATAGGCACCACCACTATTTGGCTGGCCATAGTAGGCCGAGGCATTGGCTGAGTTATAGGCATAGTTGCCACTGGCCGAGGCCGAGCCGCCATTGTTGTAGGCCGAGGGCGGAACAGATGCCGCTGAGCTTGAGACAGTGGCAGCAGCTTCCTTACTGCTCGACGGGCCCTTGCGACTGGGGCTGCTCTCGCTGGCAAAAAAGAGAAATAGAAGTCAGAATTTTTAGATTTTTGGTATATCCTGCCAGACTGTGCTTACCCCTTCTTTTGCGCTTCGTTAGCCTTGCTGAGTGACAACTGGAGTGCACGCTGAGCATCTTGTAGTCCCTTTGCTGTGCTGCCAAAGTCCTCCAGGAACTCAACTTTTCGTTGGGCAAACAGTACTTTCTGTTCTGGTTCAATGTCCACACGCGCCATAAACTTATCCATGATCTGAACCACTTCCTTCTCATCCACCTGCTCCCGCTGCAGACACAGATCAATCATTTGCAGGGCCACTCGAGTATTGGCCGGATCACGCTCCAGTGCCTGCTGCAGAACTGTCAAACCAGCATCAAGATCATGGCGGATCTTGTTAAGGAATCGCGCATACTTAATGGCCAGACTGCCGGCAATGCCTTTGTTCTTGCTGCTCTCAATGTAGTGCTTATACAGCTCCTGACACTTCTCCAGGGCACCGCGACGACGCTCCACATTGATGCGACGATAGGCAATCTGCAGGAGATTGGGACACCGCTGCTCAATGCGCTGAAGTACATCGGCGGCACCATCGAAATTCAACTGGCACTCCTCGAAGGCAGCCCACATCAGATGCAGACTGGGCTTGTCGGGGTGATGAATGCTGCAGGCGCGACGATAGGCATCCCGCATGAGATCGACCACATTGCTTTGATCAGGAAGCGACTCTAGATATCGCAGCATTTTCAGCCAGAACTCATCGTACAAGGCGCAGGCAATGAGGCAACGTTCAAACAAGACCAAAACACGTTCCCGGTCGCCCTTCTCGATCTCAAAGTCAAGATAGTCTTTCCAGTTCTTAAGCTGAGCCCGTTCCAGAGGCTTCACATGGAAATAGGGCCGTTTGATGCCCTCCTCGAAGGACCAGCGAGCCGTAACCGCATTGACTGTCACCTTATGTATCTTTCGTCGTGCCGAGATCGCTCTGTCCTTGATGGCAGCTATCTCCTCGTCCACCAGCGTGCTAAGATCGCTGAAATCAATCTGAATGGCTGTCTTTGAGGCGGGCGCTGATGTCTCGCTTTCGGTGGTCAAATCGGTAGTACTTGCTGATTCATCGGTATGAGTTTCACTAGTATCTTTGGGTGACTTACCACCGGACTCTCGCTTCTCACGTTCACGTTCGCGCTCACTGCTTTTGGCCTCTTTGGAGCTGCCACTGTCGCGACGACTCTTCGAGGATGATGATGATTTGGAGGATTTGCTCTGCTGGCGTTCATGCCAATCCTTGCGCAAACGTATGAGCTCGTCATTGCCTAATGTGGCGGTAATTGGATGCTGATTAATCACATCTTGGAAACTGAAACAGATAATGAAAATGTGTTGGGTTTGAATTCAATAAACGAAATGACTTCCAATAAAAACAAAAATAAACGGCCGTTAAGTTTCGATGGGTTCGTGATCAATGGGAAATATTGGATGTTGAGGACAGTTTAAGAATCAAAAGCAGAAATTTGGTTTAATCTTTGTGACTGTTTTTACATGATCTTTATGAAAATCAAACTAGCAAGTTGAAGCCGGCTCGGTTATGTGATGTATTCACATTGCTTTTAACCAGTGGTGCCCAAAAAGCGAACCCTATCCCATGGGAAAGGAACCCTATAATTCTGCCGGCGTCGCAGCAGACACACGCATAGAGAGAAAGAATACATGTGTTCTATAATATACTATATATACAATACTAGTCTACATGGTTGCTGAAGCTCTTCTAGTCTCTGAGATCTATGTGTTCATACAGACGGACGGACATGACTATATCTACTCGCCTGTTGATTCTGATCAAGAATATTTATGATATCGGAGAAGTTTCCTTCTGCCTGTTATTTACAATTGCACGACTTTGGTATACCGTTTTCACAGGAAAAAATGCAGGAACTATCAGAAAAGAGACGGGAAATGCAAAAGATGATCAAAATCAGATGTGGTTGAAACACTAGTATCCGACTGTAATCTGATATAGGAAAATCGCTACGCTAAGCATAGTCGAGTCTTCTTTTAAAATTTTCTAAATTTTCATTTTGTTTGCGGTTCAATGCTCGGTTTCTGAGCTTCAATAGTGCGGTTTGGTTTTGTTCAGAACCGGTTTGCATCCTTAGTTCACAGCTAAAATTATGTCGGAAGACATACCAACCAAGCAAGAGCCTGTTTGTTTCAAAAACAGTTTTTAGCCATAATTACAATTATACAAGAAAAGTCATGAAAATGATGCTGGCGCGATGGGTACCGTGTTCTCTCACTGTGTTCCAGCAGAAAATGAAGTACATTTTATGCAGTATACAACCATGGATTAAATGTGAATACATTACGCTCCACAGTCAAATTCAGATGGAAGCCATTTATTGCGAAAGTGGATCGTAAAATCAAATTAGTGTGCTGAGATAGCCAAAAAATACCAAGAACGCAAAAGAAGACGTTATTGGTATTTTTAAGGGTACGGTCACACTTTTTCCCGGCTTACAAACATTTTAATGCTACCTAAAAGGATCCTCTGCTTGAAAAATTCCCGGTTTTCTTCCCGCAACAACTAATGATGACAAAATTTCAGGCTACTAATAAATTTACGAAAATGTAAACCTCCCATTGCCCACCCTCTAGTACCAATGCTTACTTTTCATAAATTAACTTTATAAAAAACTTACACAAACACCGACAGCCGCTATAAAAAAAAAATGATACATTTTTGTGTTTTAGTAGTTAGGTCGGCTATTTCTGGGACCGCCCTCGTATGGCCGTTCGGCATCTTAGAGATTATATTGGTTTTTGATCATACCATCATTCTCCTTCTAATTTCGGTCAAGTTTTTAAACGTTTAATCTTTTCAATTTTGTTTTGGTCCGTAAAGTGCGGCCTTTAAAAATTACAAGATTCTTGAACTTCGAAACTTGAGGCAAATATGATGATTTAAACGCTTGAGGAAAGAGGCAGATGCTAGTAGACAACAGAAACGAATGAAACTAGAAAAGATTAACAGAACTGCTGAATAGATGAAAGACAAGTGTGGAATCAGCAAGATCAAGTATGCTACTGAGAGACACAACCACAACAGCCAAGAAGCCTATTCCAACGATCATTTGGTGAAGTATAATGAAGAAGGCCAGCACCTCAAATCGAGAGAAAAATGGATATCAGCAACCGTTGCATACTAAAAATTTTATTAATGAAGGAGAGGGATATTCAAAATTTGAAAGAATATATCGTTATTAGAAGTGCTAGTCTTAGTCGTCTCAAGGTAGGGGAGAAATTATAATTCAATAATTCTCTAGAAATCAAAAACAAATGATATGAACATATGGACACAAGCAGGTTAAGGTTTCCCAAACATGATCACGTTTCGCCTAGTACCAATCTAGACTCGTCAGTGAGAAACATGCAAAAAACACAGTCACGTGTAATGTTTGTTATAAAAAAAAAAACAAAGCAAAATTTTAAAATAAATTTGTCCATATTGGTTTTTGAATAGCATTTTAGTAGCACTTTTTTAAATGTGTAAGCTGCGAGTTGTAGAAAGAGAAGGTCCCAAGATACTGGCAAACAAAAAGGAATTCGTTATGTGACAGAATATGGAAGTGCGTTTTTTTGGATTTCATAAAAATTCAAAAATCTGCGAAACCCGTTCGAGTGTCTTAACACAACTAATTTTAGTACGATCTGCAATCATGTTACTATATATTTAGAGCTGATTCGTTGAAAAATAAATTTTGGTGTTTTTTATATTTGACTCATTATGATACGTTACGTGACATACGTTGTAACAAATTTTTCTCTATGATTACTTTTGTGGTTTTTTTGATAATGCAAAGAAAAGACTTACTGTTAATTGCACTCACATAGTTTGTTATGGTTTCTTATGCAATCTTTGTTTACACTTTGTACCCTTAAAATGACTTTAGAGAAGAGCATAATTTAATGAAATCTATAGGTACTTTTTTAGGAAAAAAAACTGCAAAAGAATGATAAAAATCAGAAAAATGTTGATTGCTTGACTTTGCATTTGAAAATCTCGAAATGGAATATGAGTAAATTTAAGATTGGCTTAAACTAGTTTAATTTAATTGTTTCCCGATAAAAATATGATCGAAAAAAGTGTTTTTCAGTACTTTTAATTTTTTGGTCTCGGTGGACCTTTCTGTGCAAATGCCCATATGACATATAAATACAAGCTTTCACCCACCACCATTAAACACATGCATAATTGTGTAGGCTGAAGCTGCGGCTACTAATAGCAACAAGTAAAGTGGAGACACTGACATTTTTCTGTCCTTACAATGCACAAGTTCAGATTCAGCCACTTCGTTAGTTTATATAGGCAATTGGTAATGGCTGTTGGTGTGGAAAACGGTTAGCATCTCACTGACGAGTCTAGATTGGTACTAGACGAAACGTGATCATGTCCGGGAGACCTTAACCAGCTTGTGTCCATATGTTCATATCATTTTTTGTTGATTTCTTGAGAATTATTGAATTATAATTTCTCCCCGACCTTGAGACGGCTAAAACTAGCACTTCTAACTAAAATCAAATCAGGTCGTTAAACCCCAAAAACATATATCGCCGTGATTTTTAGACTTCCCCATATATGTAAATGCTAGTGCTCCCACAAAACGAAATCTTAATTAATTTTAACGCGTTTACTTTATTTCCAATTGGAAGTACTCTTCGTCCCTCCATTTTTCCCATTTATTAAATCTATTTAATATCATGTTTTATAACATTAAACTCCACACTCACTTGTCAAAGTGACCGTTATAGCCCTGGGTGGGTATGGCCAACAGTTTGTCGTAGATTTGAATGACACGCTGATAACGCTTCGATTCATTTTCCCATCGTATGTACGCATCCCAAAGCTTATCGGAACGAAACTCCAGACCGCAAGCCTTCACCGCACGCTCGTATTGCTGACGTATATACTGCTCGTCCTCGCCATGATGAGATTTCACATGCATCAGATAGTGTATCCAGAGATCCACTGATAGCGGTATCGCCTCCAGGCCACGCTCAAACACCTAGGAGTTTGTTTTGGACAATTGTTTGTTTTTTTTTTGATCGCAGAGAAGAAATGTATATATGATATAAAAAAGGTTGATAAATTTGAAAAGAGTCACCAAAGCAAAAAACTTAAAGTCTAACTTATGGATGTGGAATGGTGTTTCAGACTTAAAAACAAACTTAGCAAGTTTACATAGACACAAAAAATACATTTTACACACAATTTGTTTCACTTTGGTGTTTTTCATTTTACAGAACAAATTTTTGCACAGAGAGACTTAAAAATTTCATTGTAACGCCATTTGTACTTACTTACGACTGCACGAGATGTGTGCTCACTATCTATTTGGTGTTGAAGGATGAAGGAGTAGTAACTGGTGGATACAAAACGTAACGCAAAGCAGAGAAGTAGACGAGACGAAACGAATTCGTTTCGAATTTGTTTCAAAAGAGACGTCTGGACTGCACAACAACGTTAGTTGTGGAACACATATGTATGACAAGTGGATTCTTACTTTAAGGGTCAACAAACCCGCCATGAAAAATAAAAACAAAAGAACACCTGAATATCGGGGAATGAATATATAGATGTAAGTATCCGTTAATTGTATATCAAAAGTGTGGTACAAACCGGGAAAACTATCTATGCAAAGAACATCTGTAAATTTTTTTTCAAAATAATTGAAATCTTATCTGTGTCTTGCTTGTGCTGGCCGAGTCGTAGAAAAAAGAATACTACTTTGTTTACATACATTGATTTGTAATACTTAACTCGGAGGACTAACTAAAACAATTTGCATTTTAAAATAATTAAATGGTCAACCCAGCATAAATTAATATCTAAAGATAATCGGCATGTATCCGAAAATAAATGGTTCGATTTGTCGATTAGACTGAGCATTAACAATATGAAAATTTCAAAATTGGAAATGTTCCAAACCTCTGGGGGCTCAACAATTTTATAATATTTTCTACTTGCCGTAATGGAAAACCAAAATTCGATAAATAAGATTTAAATATAATTCCCAATTACCCTTTTTGAACGACTTTAACTTAGCCGAATCAGCAGTTTTGTATTATATTTCCGAAAAAGTTGACTAAAATTGCTTGGAGGTTCGAAAAGACCAAGAGAGAAAAACTTTTCCGTGGCTGAGGAATATTTGGTTGTGGACCTTGTTACGGCGGACTAATATATTTTGGAGATCAAGACGATTGAGAAAGCTTCCAAGAGACTTGGCTTGGAAGACTTGGAGATCACATTGCCACTCAAGTATATCGTCCTTGGAATGGATATAAAGTGATAGCCCCAACAACCTTGGGAAACATCGACATCTGAAAGAAGCTGTTTGACTGTGGCTTGCGTTCTTTTCTTTATCAGTAATGCAATAAGTTGGAACACTTGTTTAACTACATGGCTTGCCAAATTAACGCTGAAGTCACAGAAGTCACCCTCACTGACAACAATGCATAATTCCTGATAAATTAAAATCGCAGTTCAAGGTTAGCTTTTCCCTGTTTTTATACCCTTGCAGAGGGTATTATAAAATTGTCCGGATGTTTGTAACGCATTGAAGGAAGCATCTCCGACCACATAAAGTATATATATTCTTGATCAGCACGAAGAGCAGAGTTAATTTAGCTATATCCGTTGTCCGTCTGTCAGTTTCTATGCTATCTCTTCCGTCAGTTTGAAAGCTATCTCACCAAACTTTGCACAGTTTTTTGGTACAAATGCGCTGCACATTTGTCGGAACTGGCCGGATCGGATGACTATAGCATATAGCTGTCATAAGAACGATCGGTCGAAAAACTAGTTTTAGTGAAAAAAACCTTTTTTGTTCTAAAACTTGGCAATTATTTATTTGAAATGCTTTCACAAAATTCTAAAAATTTTGGGCAAAATCGGATGATTATAGCATATAACTCCCATAGGAACGATCGGTCGAAAAACTAGTTTTTGTGAGAAAAACTTTTCTGTTTAAAATGGAAACGTCCTTATCATTGGCATATACTTATTTTTATACTTTTACACAATTCTACAAAGTTTTGTGAAGATCGGATGACTATAGCATACCATATAGCTGCAGTACGAATGATCGGTCGAAAATAAGTTCTAGTGAGAACCTTTTGGCCACCTAGTTGATGGCCTAAAAAGGTGATTTTTGGAATTTATTAAACTACTTCATCATTTGATATTAACATGTTTCAGAAATACAGTGAATTTTTGAAGAAAAAATAAATATTTTTAAGTTAAGCGATCTCCAACGGCGAAAGTTCCTTCCGCTGCGGATCCGGCCTTCTCCGTGGATGAATTAAAAAAAAAATTCTCGTTAACTAGATATGTCGTACAGACCTACGATAAAAAAATCAATTGACATATGGCGGCGTTTAAAAAAAATCGAAACCCCATTTTGGTGGCCATTCGTTTTGATCAATCAAACCGTAGCTTACGAGAACATTTTTTGATAATCACTGCAGTAAATTCGGAAAATGCTGTTTCGAGAAAAACGTGTTAAAGATAAAATGATCGTCTCTCGCGCCGAGCGGCTGCTCTTTAAATTGCTATAACTCAAAACTATTTGAGAACGTTTGAAATTTTAATATTTATTTTTAAAGGTTAATCTAGAAATATGAAAAAAAGAAAAATCGTTTTTTTGAAATTTCACACTAGGTGTGCCCCTTAAATGGGATCGCCTCCAATTTTCGTAATTGTTAGTTTGTTATGCTTTTCCATGATTCCACTAAGTTTTGTCGAAATCGGACATTTATATAGTATAGCTCCCATAGAAAATTAGGGTCCGAAAAGAAGTCTTAGTTAGAAAAACTTTTTAGTTGTCAATGGAGGCTGCAATGGTATACAAAACTTCGGCTGAGCCGAAGTTAACATTCCCCTTTTTTTTTTGGGAAAGCACTTGATCTTTAATCCTGGCAAGAATTATTTTACCTGTTGCTTTTCAACTCGAATTGTTGAACAAAGAAATTTGGTATCAATTAAATTAATTAGTTCTCTCCCTCCATTGCTTAGATGTAAGAAATTAGTTTATTCACCAACATTTTGTTTCAGCAGTTACACGTAAGCCGTATGCAAGGGTATAAAAAGGGGCAGTGAGTATTATCTAGCAACATCTACGCCTTAGCTGGACTATTTAACCTTAATATATAGAATTTTGTTTTTTCATTACGGTAAGTACAAAGAACTAATATTATTTTGAGCATAAGAACTTTTTCAATATAACAAATTCTTATGTTGGGGACTTCAGTCTAATGTCCATATATTGAAAACTGTCCATAATCCCGTTGATTTTGTCGTTACACCACAGCAGACCAGAAACCAAAGCCAAAATAAAGTTGTAACATGGCTATTCAAACTTCTGTATCTATGTACAAGTACATACATAGCAGAAGGACATGGAACTCTTGGAAGGGTACGTATGATTGATAGCGCTAATAGTTGTGATCCATTCGATTATAGTCAATAGCTAATCTATAGGTACTCTTCTACAAAGCTAAGAATTCAGATGTTTTGAACCAAGGAACTAGATAACAGAATCATGTTAAGCATGATGTGGATGGGGTGCTGTAAGCAGTACGACCAAAAAATGTGAGTTAGAAAACGAGGTGTTAATTTGTGCTTAAAAAAGAAAGTGAAATTAACTTTTTCACAAACGAATAGCCTAACGAATTTCCTTCCCAGTTTAAACCATTTTTTTTTTGTTTATTTGTGTCCGAGTTTCGATTTCATTCCCCGAACCAGGTTGATGTTTAAGTTCCTAGTCCACTTCCCTGGCTAAAATTGCTAAACTGAAGCTGAACTGAGGCAACTTTCTCAGTTGTAAGTGGGTTTTTGTAGCATTTATTGAATGTAGTTGGTATTTTTTATTTATTAAGTTATAATAAATTGCATTATAACAAATATATGTATAAGTATGTAAATATCAATCGTAATCGTAAGCGTAATACAAAGAATTGCGAATAGTATTTGAAATTGCACATAAAAGAGATTTTAGTTGGTTGGGGGTACTCACCTTATAGCAGTTGGCCTTGATGCCCTTGCGCTTCTCATAGTCGGCGTACTTGCGCCAGTAGCCATAGCAATAGGGATAATGGGAGAGGAATGTGTCGTATGCCTCGCGTGCCGCTTCCGCATCCGACTGGAATTTTAGAAAAAAAAAAAACGAATTTAAAACTGAAATTAAAATTCTTCTTCCTCAAATTCTACTTTAATCGGACAGCACTTTTTCTAATTTACTTAGCTTTGTTTAACCATGTTTGATATGACATATTCAATTGTAATATTGAAATACTGAATCAAATGAAAATAAATGGATTAAAAGAGTAAATAAGAGCTTTGTAGATAAAACTTATAGAGATGATGACAACTCTGGCTGCTGTCGATATATACAAACACGCGCGCAGGCCAGACACTGTTTTCGAGCCCGAGTTCGAAAAGTCAAATCGTAACCAAATCGTTCGGAATTGGGAATAGCAAATAGTAAAACGTTCGTTTTCTTTTCGTTTTTACTTTTTGAAAACGTTCGGAATTCGGAACAGGACTGTATAATTAAGGCCCTCTTCTGGACTAGAAAATTTAATTTTTCGATTTTTTTAGTTCAGATATTCTAAAAATATGATCGGTCGAAAAAGAAGTTCTAGTGAGAAAAACTTTTTTGTTTTAATTGGGATCGCCTCCAAATTTCGTAATTAATAGTTTGTTATGCATTTCCATGATTGCACTAAGTTTGGTCGAAAACGGACATCTATATAGTATAGCTCCCATAGAAAAATAAGGTCCGAAAAGTAGTCTTATTTAGAAAAACAAACTGAAAGAGTATACAAAACTTCGGCCGAGCCGAAGTTAACTTTCCCCTATTTTTTCTTCCTAAATCGAAGTCTAACTGCGATTAGTGACATAAACAGAAGTCTCCATGTACTTGTAACTTTCACATCTTCTTCATAGCACTATCTGTCACAAAAACTTACAAACAGTTTCTGGACTTATCTGTCACATAGCAGCTATTTAAAAGATGTGAAATCGGCCCTAAGATGTCAAATAAACAACAACAAATTTTGTTAAAATTTTCCAAGTTGCATTTACCTCGCTGTCCACATATTGCAGCAAATATGTCCAACCCGTAAAATCAGCCGCATCCTCTTTGACGGCCCGCCAGTATTTGTCTAGATCGGGCAGCTTGTTGCGTTCCTTCTCCTTTTCCTTCTCCCTGGCATCTTTGTCTTTTTCTTTGTCGCGTTCTTTTTCTTTTTTCTTATCCTTGGGTTCGCCTTCTGCTGGAAAGAGAGTTCTCTAAGCATTTGCTAGCTGGACAAGATGTTGTAGGGCCGGGCCACTTACCTTCAACTTTGACTCGCTTTTCAGAGGGCGGCGCCGCCTCATTACTCTCTGTGGTGGGACTGCCAGGACTATACTGTTCTATGGACTTTTCTTTTGGGCTCTGCACTGGTATAATGTCCTTGTCAGCTTTACGCTTTTGCGTAGACTTGGACTCATTATTGTTGTTGTGGTTGGGTAACTCATCCTCGGAAATCACCTCAGCATCGGCTGGCAATTCAGCACGTGCTGGTGCGGGCAGTTCCTCATCCGACACTTCTTCGGCATCATTTATTTCAGGTTTACTTGGGGGAGGCAGTTCATCCTCGGAGATGATCTCGGTATTTACAATTGTGGCATTGCTGTTGTCCACATCATTATCGCCCAGACTCTCAGCTATGGCCTGATGTGAGATGGAATCTTCCGATGAGTTTAATTTCTCCACATTGGAGGCACTTTCATTGTCCAATGACAAAGGGTGGCAATCACCCACGGAGGGCAAGCTGTTGGCATTATCCCCAGCAAGGGAAGCTAGCAGAGAGGTATCCACACACCCCTCATCGCGCCTCTCTTTGACGTCGTCGCTGGTCTCCGAGTGCTGTTCGGCGCCCGTATTGCCAAATGGAAACGAGGAACTTTTCTCATCCACTCCTCCTGCCTCACCGGAAGCAGCCAGCATTTCCACATCATCATCCAATTGCACTTCCTGCACTGTGGATTCACTCAATTGGCTGACATTTTGCGACTGTTCCTCCTCCTCGCCCACACCGCCCTCTTCGTGGGTCATTACCGGCTGCTCCTCTGGTTCCTCCTCGTGATCGCTCAACTGGAAAGTGAAAATATTAACAGACAGACGGTGAAAGAGACATGGACTATTGAACACTGATCTGGGTTGCTACGCTTCGATTTGTTTGCGTCATCAGTTGGCCCTTGCAGAAAATCATTTGGACATCATTTGCGAATGGAACAACGCCACATCCACATGGAAAAATGCGTGTATTTTCATCAACTGCAAACTAGCGTGTGTGTGCTTGCAAGTGGGACTGCGTGGGATAATACTGACCTGCGCTTGCCGTTTGGTTGTGCGCCGCGTTGTCCTGGTTGCCACTGCGGGTGCTGGGGAAGAAGCTTTGCGTCCTGAACGTGTGCGGCGTCCTAAACGAAATATGTACGTTCGAAACCAAACAATTATTTAATTTATTTACACAAGAAAATGCTGTGCCGCGTAATCTTAACGCTTTTCTTTTCGTCTGTTCACTTGCTCTAGTTGACGCAGCCCATTTGAGTAGTTCACAAGATTGAATTTGTGCTAAATATAATTTAAAACTCACTGCATGCTTTAATTAACACTAATTTTAGATTATTTTACCTGAATTTTCCATAATCACAACGTTTTCGTTTTCTTCGGACGCCATGTTTGTTCATCGGCTAGAGATGAGCAACAGCGGCATGCATGTCAAAATCACAGGGACTGTGAACAAGAGCATATTCATTCAGGGCTGCATCACAGGGTCACATTTCAGCAGTGTTGCCAGTTTCGCTTTTTTCCCCCGTCTAATCTGGCTTTTTTCAAAACCACAAAATTTGTAAAACAGCGGTCAGCGGGAATTCTGGCTTTTTAAAAAGTGATTTCGGCTTTTTTCAGCTTTATTTTAGATTTTGAGTCTCTCTGTCATTTCTAAGTGCATGCCAAGCTTATAGATCGATTAAGAAAAATGCCGAAAGATTTCAAACAATAATGTAGTGGAGTCTGCCCATCTATCTGATGGCTATCAATTCGCTAAAGAATGGATTGCTTTTCACCAGATACTGATATTGAGATATAATAAGATTTTGAGAAATTTGTTGCCAAAATTTATAGCAAACTAGAAGAAGAAAATCCTGACCCCCGTTGAGGATTGAATTGTTGAGTTTAGGAATTTTACATTTTCTATAAAAATGTCAGTAGTATTGTTATGATTTATTCCTCTTGTTTTCGATTTGTGGAAAAATCTAAAAATTCCTCAATTGAACCACTTGGCAATATAATTTTTTTCAGCTTACCTGACCATATCAGCCTTCTTCAACAAGTTCACAAATTGACGGTTTTCAAAATTTTACAAACATAATAACAAAGCATTGTTCCCATTTTGGAAGAATTTTCGTAGAATATATTGGGGAAAATGGAGTGTCAATATAATGGCACATTTAGTGAAATGGAAGAGCAACTGCGAAGTTACCTTATAAGCCTTACCGAGGCCTACGACAAGGATGAGGGCGAGAAGTCAGCATGGGTTTTCATGAAAAAATGATAGTTCCTTCAATTGGGCACAATTGTGGCAATGGTTTTTTATACTCCGTTCCCATCAAAAATGGGAAAAGGTGATCATGAGGTTGTGCATATGCATGTAACAGGAAGAAGGAAACATTTCCGACCCCATAATGTATAAATGTGTATGATTGATCAGAGCCAACAGCGTCAACAGATTTCTATAATAAGAGGTTTCTATTTTACAATTTTCACTTTTTCATAGCTACACAAGCAGCAGACTAATTTTACTAAAGTACTGACTCGTCTGCTGATATGCATCTTTTTCTAATCTTGTCCTTAAAAATGAATTGGCGACCTACCGTGGAGTCTTTCTACTATGGCGCCACACACGCTCTTTCCGGGCCACACTGCAAAGTGTCTTGCTCAGACATCGGCCCAATTATATAGTGCTTTCCTGCGAACAATGTGGCTGATTTCGCTATATCGGCTGTCCCTTTTTCCGATTGTCTTTCTATCTGCTCCCATAGTTTAAAATGTAACGAGGCAGATGGGCTTATTATTGTGCAAGCTGCGCAGATGTATATATGTCGCAATCGGCACACCCGACTGTTTAATTACTGGACTTTATAAGATAACTAATAAGCCACTAGACACATCGTACTGAAATTAAATCTACAATGATAGGCCGAAGTTGGTTTTCCGCTATTTTGTTTAAATTTATTTAAATTCAAACTTTACGAAATCTGTGTGACCTTGCATATTTCAGGATAAAGGCCCAGGCGGACTCATATCGTAGCGAGAAGTTTCATACAAAAATTGAAAGAAGTTAAAATAAAATTTTAATTGCGAAAATATGGCAGAAAAAACAAAGCGAAAAAGCCGATTGGAATTGTTTTCTCATAAAGACAAGGTTACGCTGATTTTGGCGGTAAGAGACCGGGATTCCATTTGGGATTCATCCCAAGCATTCGGACTTAAATTTTGTTAACAATGATGGTTTGGAACATATGTGAAGAAAGACTAGCACTTTGGATAAATTGATTAATATTTCTACCAATATGTGACAGTTGCTGATTACCGAATTGGATGAAACAGGCTCTATGCCGATTAATTAAAAATTTTGCACGTTCCAAAAATTTGAAAATAACCGCTACAGCTCTCACGGTCACAGTGACTTTATTACCGATAGTTACTCGCTAGCAACTCTGTCAGAATGCCGCTCGTTTTCCAACACTCGATTGCTATGCAAGCAACTCTGCCATCGATAAACAATCATGGCGACTCGAGAATCGTAAGCGTGACAAGAACAACAAAGCCAACGCGCATTTCACAATAATTAAATGTTTTTCGTGGTTTCAACGCCTAATTTGTGTGCCCAGGATAGCGCAATGTGCTTACCAATTGGCCAGTGATTGTGCAACGTGACCAGTGAGCAGAAAAATCGCGAGAACTGCAATAAAAACGTGAGCAAAAGCCGACCGCTGTGCCGTGACGTATCGCCGAATGGAGTGTAAAGCAAAACTGAAGAAAATGAAGGAAGAGGCGCCAAGCAAGAAATTGCCGCCTAAAATCTATGGCGGTGGTGCAGATGCTGGCACCCCCACCAAGGCGGCTCATGATGAAATCCTTAGCTCCCTGCTGCGTATCAATAATTTTGATTCGATATCCAGCATCAAGGATGAGTCGCTGGATATTGATCTGTCCGCGTGCGTGACCATCAGCTCGGCCAGTCTGGTCAATGGGAATAGTTTGTCGTCGACGGACTTTTGGCGCGTACTCGATGAGAGCGCCCAGAACAATACGGAGCTGAATTTGGCCACGGATTTGGCGGCGGGCACGGGCATGGCGGCGGGCGATCAGAGTTCCGAGTTCAATGTGACCTTTCTGCGGCCCGAGCCACCCAATGCCTTTACGAATTCGCCCTTTAAGAAGACGGCCTTGGCAGGAGCAGCTGCAGCCGCCACAGCCACAGCAGCGGCGTCAGCTCACACCTCCATAAAGTTGCCCGCGGCCAAGACAAAGCTGCCGACGGCCACCTCAGTGCGTCTGAAGGTGTTCAAAGAAGAGCCGGCCGAGGAGAGAGTGATGACCACGGTGGAGCTGTGTGATGCAGTGGACTTTATGCCGGCAGCATTTACCATCTTCCAGGCGCAGCAGGCACAGGCCAACAATATGCCGCCCCCGGCCAGCTTGGAACTGGAGCCAGTTATTCCTCCACCATTGTACAAGTGCCTGGACTGTCATGACCTGGTGCTGGAGAATTCGGATGAGGTGAGCCAGCATGAGACAGCTGCTCATCGAGTACGCATCTCATACAAATGCAGCGAGTGCCAGCGGGAGTTTGAATTGCTGGCCGGACTGAAGAAGCATCTGAAGACGCATCGCAACAGCGAGGGGCGCAAGGACACCTGGAAGAAGTGTCCCGACTGCGGCAAGTGGTAAGTCACCTACATTTCCTTTTGATTGAAATTCTCCCCTAATCCCAGTTTCCCGTTTTCTCAGTCTCAAGCTGGGCAGCATGTGGATGCATCGAAAGATTCACAGCGACAACAAAAAGTATCAATGCGACATCTGCGGCCAGAAGTTTGTGCAGAAAATCAATCTGACCCATCATGCCCGCATCCATTCCTCGGAGAAACCCTACGAGTGTCCGGAGTGTCAGAAACGTTTCCAGGAACGCTCGCATCTGCAGCGCCATCAAAAGTATCACGCCCAGACGCGATCCTATCGCTGCGAGAAATGTGGCAAAATGTACAAAACCGAACGTTGCCTCAAGGTGCACAATCTGGTGCATCTGGAGCAGCGGCCCTTTGCTTGCAATGTGTGCGACAAGAGCTTCATTAGCAACTCGAAGCTGAAGCAACACTCCAACATTCATACAGGAATGCGACCCTTCAAGTGCAACTATTGTCCACGCGACTTTACCAACTTTCCCAATTGGCTGAAGCATACCCGACGTCGCCACAAGGTGGATCACAAGACTGGTGAACATCTCGAAAACATTCCCTCCTATTGCTCCAAAAAGTCCACCACCACAAAGGCCCAGAAAGCGGCGGCAGCTGCAACGGCGGCGGCGGCGGCAGCAGCAGCTGCGGGAACTAGTAATGAAGCGACGCTCCCAGTGATTCCAAGTGAGCAGCCCGCACCCCCAGTAAAACAGGCGCGCAAGAAAAAGCAACCACAACAGGCCACCCTGGCCGCCTTGGGCATTACCTTGCCGGCGGGCACAGCCCTACAGCAGGTGCATCCTCCGCCGGCGCCAAGCCCAGCACAACAGGAGCCAACTACTGTTCTGTTGGCACCTCCACCGCCGCCAGCCAAGCAGGCTAAGGTCAAGCGAGAGCGTAAGCAGCTGGCACCCAAGCAGCTGCAACAGAAACCATCCAGTCAGACGCCTCCTCAACCTACAGTCATTCCCTTGATGGCGCAAATCAAAAAGGAACCCATGCATAACCAAGGTCCATTCCTGGATCTGCATGGTCTGAGTCTCACCTCGGCCGAGGAATTGATCATGGAACAGGCCCTGGAGATGGAAGAATGTGGCCTCTACGATGCGCCTGTAGTCAGCACCGAGATGGGCACATCTGATAATGCCATCTCTTCGGAAGCAGCTGCCGCCCTGCACTTTCAGATCAAAAACGAGTTACCCGACGATCTTTTGCCCGATGAAGAGTTCTGTAAGTCCAAAGCTTTGAAATAGACCATTAGGCTACATATTAACTTGCTTCCTCTCCTCCTCTCTTTGCAGTGCCTTGTAAGCCCAGCGATCGGTTAGCTTGCCCCTCACTCGAGTCGTCACCTTTCTCTTCGCCCGCCTCTATTGAGCTGGCGGCTGTCTCAACCACCTCCTCCTCCGTCACCGCATCAAATGTATGCTCTTCGACGCAGTCCCGTTCGGGCAACTATTATCTGCCTGCCTTCACTTTAAATGCCCAGGGCAAGCTAAGCAGCTGCACCACCATCACCACAAGTTCTCAGGCCTCCAGTGTCTCTGTAGCACCCACCACTGTCTCAGTGGTTAATGTACCGATCCTGGTGCGCTCCCATCAAGTGCTGCCTTCGGTGGACACACTGCTATTCACCACACAGACGGGTGGCAATCGTTTTTTTGCCGGCAAGTCAGCGGCCACAACTACGGCCACATCCCATCTGACATGATGCCCCCCAACATCAACGCCTCAACGATCTCCTGTGTCTTAGTTAAGATTAGCGACCGACCGCTGGCAATCATTTCAGAAGAAAACAAAACAGAAAAGGATTTGTGTGTTTAGTCCGTAGGTTTCTAATATTACGACGCTACATTTGTTTGGTAAGAGATTAGTCCTAAGCTGATTTCTAATTAGTCCCTAAGCATAAATGCGTGTATATATACCCGATATATATATATATATATCTAATTGTAAGTATAAGCGAATCGATAACATTGCGGTAAATTCTTTATTTGTACGCTTCAAACCAATAATAATAACAATAAATTTCGTACATATTTTAGTAAAAAAAATAAGAAAAATCAGCAATTTTCCATTGATCAGACCGACTTGATGCCTGATCAAGAGCGTATTCTTACAGCTAATTTGTACTTGTTAACCAAAGCTTTATTCTTTCGAAAATGCTTATCCAAGCCCAAAACTGCACTTGGAAACGGGATGGATATAATATTGAGAGTAGAAAAATGTGGCCCTATAAAAAGAATTATTCCCCAATTAAAAGTTTCTTCGTCATCCTTGACGAAGCATGCCCCGGGCCCAAGTCTAAGAACTCATGTTCCCCAAGGGAGAGTAGTTGAACCCAATCCCCGTAGACGTTATTTACCATGCATATGCCAACCGGTTTAAAATATTTCAAATGAAATAGCCGTGAGAATCGCTTCAATCGAGCATATTTATTTTTTCGTAATACTCTTGAGGAAGTTAACGGAAAAACTTAGAATCTGTGGTGAGGCGGCCTGGACAAAAGCGTTGTTAAAGCTATTGCCTAAGTACTTGAAGAAAGGTCAAATTGAGTTCTTGGTGAAAGCATTCTTGACGGATCTCTAGCTAAGAAATATGGAAGTCAGCTGATCGTTTAGCACAAGCTTTCACTTTGTTTGCCTTGAAAATAAGAGCACATTTCAAATCAGAATACAATAAAAACTACATCGTTAATTAAAGTAAATAAAAATGGAAACAAAGTTGAAGGTGTGTATATTATGAGTGTTATAATGCATTTCTTGATTTAGGTTATTTGTCTTTGATTATATCTGTTTTTGTAAACTGATCCCAGCAAACATTTTTAATAGGCGAATAACAGGGACCGAAAATAACAGTTATGGAAAACATAAAAATTACTACTAACAAGGAAGAAAGTCGGTCAAGCCCGACTATATTATACTCTGTATCAGTTAGGGTCGCCGCTCGCATTTGCTCCCGATTATATTATATAAAATTGGTATCCAGGGATCGATATATGAATAAAGACCTACGAGTCGACTTGAGTTGCTTAAATACTTATCATTTAAGGTGCTGTTACATACTTTTGCACAAACTTATTATACTCTATGTATCTTTGGTACAGAGTATAACTAGGAGAGAGAGAGGGAGAGAGAGAGGATTGGCACGCGCCGCAGACAAAAAAACCTTTGCATTTGCCAGAGCTAGAGATGGGCGTACATCGAAAACTACGCGGGACTCTGGAGTGACCAGAATGACTTAACATCATTGTGATTGCTTAATATTATGTTAGAATTAAAGAACTAGACTATTTTTATATTATTTGCAGTTTAAACAATCATCGTCTTAGTAGTCAGATGGGTATCGGGTGATTCTCTCTCTCAATATTGTGTATGTGGGGAAGGGAAGGGGGAAAATGAGAGCGTCCCAGTTAGCTGCAAGAATCCAATTGGATCTAATGAGCTAGCCATAGCTGTTAGGTTTTGTATAGGATTTCGTTGTTGGAATTACTCGGACAAAATATTTGCAGGTTTAATTCATTTAAAAGGTGGAATTTTTGGCGGGGCGGGGTCATCACACCCACAACGAACCAATATGAATCGTTAAATAAAAATTTGTCCTAAAATATTGTTGGCTATCACTTTGCTGTGTAGTCGTTGCTCATATATACATACATCTTCATACATACGTATGTGTTTTGCTGTTGCAGGAGCAGTCCAGATATATTGAATTTTCGTTTGCTCATATCTTTACTACCGTTCATCCGATCTTTACCATTCCTTTGGCGGATCGATAAATAATTCTGATTACTAAATATGTCCAGAAGGAACGAACGTTCTATCTATAAAACTGTGGGAGATATTACGTTTTTTCCAATTTGCGGGGGCGGGAGGGGGCGTGGCAAAAATTGAAAATAAACTTGATCTGCCTGCAAGTATAAGAAGCATAAGTCCCATACATGTCAAACCTCTATCTCTTACCATCTCTGAGATCTGTGCGTTCATACGGACAGACAGACGGACATGGCTATATCGACTCGGCTGTTGATGCTGATCAAGAATATATATACTTTATGGGGTCGGAGATGCTTCCTTCTGGCTGTTACATACTTTTGCACAAACTTATTGTACTCTATGTACCTTTGGTACAGAGTATAAAAATAGGGGGAAGTTAACTTCGGCCATGCTTTGCCATGATTGCACTAAGTTTGGTCGAAATCGGACATCTATAAAGAATAGCTCTCATAGAAAGGTAAGGTCAGAAAAGTAGAGTTATTTAGAAAAACAAACTGCAAGGGTATACAAAACTTCGGATGAGCCGAAGTTAACTTTCTCCTATTTTTTTTAGTCAATTGAATTTAATGCCATCTGCATGTCACCGTATCTTTTATTCGCTATAAAACAATTAATAATAGCAATACAATTTTTTTGCTCTTAATACTCATTCGAACATTACTATTCTAGAAAGGAAGAAAAACATATCAATTGGATTATAAATATAACAATTTTTTTAACAATATTAATTATTGTTTACGCTCCAAAATACATTTCTTGGATTCTTGGAAATTTCTTGGATTTCATTTAGATCCAGCAACTGTAAATCTGCCGTTGATCGTCTCTTCACAGGGAGAGTGTACTGAGAGCCACTCTCTCTGTTTACAAATGTCAAATTACAACTGAGCACAGCACACAGTGAGTGTTGGCCTGTTCAAATAAAAACAATGCGTTGGTCTGCTCATCAATCTGTGTGAAACGTGTGTGTGTGTATTGGTACAACTTTTAATTCGTTCTAAAACAATAAATAATTACAATTAATTTTTTTTTTTTGCAATGGCGGGGTCTAAATACTCATTCGAACATATGGTATAAATTTTGGGTTATTTGAATTTGTTTTACTATGTTAAAAAGGGGCCGTACATTCGTATGAAAATTTCTTAACGTTTTAATGTGTGGATATTTAGCCTTTTGACTCCCGCAGGTACTGCAGCAATTCAGACTGAAACGAGGCTTGACTGCTCGCTATTTGCTGCAGGATCTCTCGTTAAGATTTTTGGTGCTCCTCCTGCGATATTTGCTGCTGTTTTTGCACCTCGAGCCTTTCGCGAACTATCTCCACAAGCTCGGCTTGATGATTCAGCTTGATGCGTTTTGCTGGGGGAGCACTGGTGATGGTCGTCGTGGACAAACTGCAGTTAAGGTCCATCTCGATGATTTCTGCAAAGTATTCGTCCACATCTGCAAGTGATGCATTATATTAATACATTGGAAACAATTCAAAAATTTGATTAGACTTACTTTCATTTTACAGAGTGCTTTGCTTTAAAATATAGATGCGAAAGCACCCCAAGAACGAGTGCAGCCTCTCGTAGTTGTGCCAGTTAGATGGAGCCCCTCCGCTTGGACGTACTCTAAACACACTCAGAAAAAAATTCGCCTTGAATTTTAGAAAATCGCCTTAATTTAAAATTTGCCCTGGTATTTAGAAAAATTTTCTAAAAAACAGAAAAAGTTTTCTGAAACTAGAAAAATATGCCATAAAAGAAAAAACTTTTCTAAAAACAAGAAAAGGCCAGATTTTTCTGATATTTAGGGCGAATTTTTCCAAAGTCTTTTTCTTAAAAATAGGGCAAAATTAACCTTTGATTTTAGAAAATAGTAGCCCTTAAAGAGAATACTGTAATTTCTTAAAAACAGGAAAATTTTCTGAAAATAATTTTCTTAAAAATATGGCGATAGTACCCATTGCTTTTAGAAAAAAAGGTGTTCGATTTCAGAAATTTTTGCGCCACTGCAAAAATATAAGAAGCCCATTCAGACGTGCCACTTCATCGCTGTGAAATAGCCTAACCGTCTAAGCGACCGCCGTCATTGCGCGCGACAAAGGTCTTGGGTTCTAGTCCCAGTCAGTCACTGAAAATTTTCGAACGAAGCGGACCTGGAGCTGGACCCGGTGGTGGACTCGGACCTGGACCGGTGGTGGACTTGGACCTCTGGAGGTGGCCAATTGAGGTGGACCTGAACCGGTTGTGGACCTGGAGGTGGCCAATTGAGGTGGACCTGAACCGGTGGTGGACTTGGACCTGAACCGGTGGTGGACATGGACCAGGCAGTGGGCATGGAGGTGGAACTGGACCCGATGGCGGACTTGGACCTGAACCGGCGGTGGGAACTGGAGGTGGCCATTGTGGTGGACCTGAACCGGTGGTGGACTTGGATCTGGACCGGTGGTGGACGTGGACCAGGAAGTGGGCATGGAGGTGGAACTGGAGGTGTCCATTGAGTTGGACCTGGACCGGTGGTGGACCTGGACCCGGTGGTGGACCTGAACCAGTGGTCTTAAACAATTTTTTCTGCTTTTAAGAAAATTCCTTTTCTCTTATTAAGAAAAATTTGTCTCTATATTAGAAAATCATTTTTTATTTTATGAAAATAGTTTTCTATGATTCAGAAAGAGATTCTAATTCTAAAAAAAGTAGCCCTTTGTTTAAGAAAAGCTTTCCAAAATATTTAGAAATAATTTTTCTAAATTTTAGGGTGAGTCGCCTTAGGACGGATTTCAAAAGCGAATTTCTAATTTTAAGGGCTAATTTGGGACTTTTTTTTGTAAGTGAACTTACAAATTTTTCGAAGCCATGTTAAAAACTTACTTGTACTTTTTGGTCAGGTTGTCTACCTTCGTTCGCACATCTGTCCAGGCAAGGTCCATCCCGCCGTCCTTTATGCACTGCGCCATCTCCATGCACACATGGGAGTTCTTGCGGGGCCCTCGCAAGTCCCCAATATTTTTCTGCCACAGGTCGATGAGCTGAGTCTCCATCTGCGCAGACCATTTCACTCTGCTCGCGGTTGTTGCTTTTTTACCGGCTTCAAGGAATAAAAATTATAAAAATTTACAAATAACAAAAAATGCGTTCATCAAACATACTTGAAGCTGCTGACTCCGACATTTTTATACTCTGTAATAGAGGTACACAGAGTATATTAAGTTTGTGCAAAAGTATGTAACAGCTAGAAGGTCTGAGACCATAAAGTATATTCTTGATCAGCATCAATAGCCGAGTCGATCTAGCCATGTCAGTCTGTCTGTCTGTCCGTATGAACAACCAGATCTCAGAGATGGTAAGAGATAGAGGTTTGATATGTATGGAACATATGTTTCTTATACTTGCAGGCAGATCAAGTTTATTTTCAATTTTGGCCACGCCCCCTTCCCGCCCCCGCAATATCGAAAAAACGTCATATCTCCCACAATTTTATAGATAGAAGGTTCGAACCTTTTGGACATATTTAGTATTCGGGATTCTTTATCGATCCGCTGAAGGTATTTTAAAGATCGGATGAACGATATTCGAGTTATAAGGAAAACCATCAATTATGGGCAGCACCGGTCGCAACGGTGATGGGCAGCACTTCATAGGTACAGAGTAAGTTATAGTCGGGTTTTCTTGTTTTCTAACTGTTTCTGGCCAAAAACATGTAAATGTTTACTGTGAATTTCCTTTTTTCACAGTTAATGGCGAATTCTTAGTGTTGCACATGAAAATTATCGGCTGAAAATGTAATCGGACAGTGTGAGATAGGAACATCCTCCGGGATGTTGTAATGGATGAGAAAATTTCGGTATGTAGCCCAATGTAAATAGGCTATTACCTACGCTATGAATTTGTAATTTGGCGGGAAGGTTGGTAATTTAAAGTAAAACCGTCTCGACTCAGTTTGGAATCGGTTCAAAAGTGGTTCAATGCTTTTTTTGAGCTATGAATTTTAAGTTGGTTGTGGGTAACGTGTTAGTTTAAGCGACCTGCTCTTCAGTAATCTAAAGGTTTGGTTTGGCTGGCTCAAGGTCATTCGTCTCATCCGAAAATAAAACGTCCTTTTCTTTAATATTTTCCCAATATATTTTGAGCCCACATCGGGGTCCGTCTTAGCTTCAAAATAAACAGTTGAATGCTTCGAGGATCGGTTCCTAATATGTTTAAAAACGAATGTGCTAAGGGCTGGGGTGGGGTAGTGGGGAATATGGGGCCAGGTTCAACTAACGAACTATTTAAGTCTCTAACACGCGTCACGTGTAAGCTACGCTAAGGGTGTTATTGCAAATTGACATTTGAAGCGCTATTGGGACGCTTGTAAGTGACTCTGACATTTAAGGGAAGATTTTTGTTATTATAGTACTAAAGCTATTTATGAAGCAGGGGTGCCCACTCGGTCTTAATGGAACAAACTTTTTCATAGAATATTGGTTCAGCAAGCGGTAAGCTGTTTAATTATATATGTACAAACCTTAGCAGATACAGTGAATATTACATTCGGTCGGCATAGTCTACTTTTTACTCGTTTTTTATTTAATTATGTAAAGTTTAGCCTAACAATTGTAAAAACAGAATACAAAAATTGTAATTGTTCTTCCTTCTACTCCTTTAGATGTCCCATTGAAATTTATGACGCTCTCTCTTTTGACAGAACCAACTTGGGTCCATGGGAGCATAAGAAATATTACCTTGTTGACATTATGAGGCACATTCGACATGATTTGGCATAGGAAAACTGGGAAAAATGATTTGTAATTCAGGCAATTGAATCTGAACTGGAGAACTGAAACGGAGCAAATAGTATCAGGATCAATTTTGTTTAGGGTAATGAAATATTTGGGGCTATTTGAGCAAATTTGTAAAGCATAAAATTACTGTGACATATATCATGCTTAGACAAACGAGGCGCCGAAAACCCTTTCGTGTGGGAACAAAAAGGGATAGACATGGACATATACAGGGATGGGGAAAAGTCTGAGTCTGCTACACAAAAGCCCAAACAACATGCACTGACAATGTCGCGACAGCAAAAATGACAGCATAATAATAATAAAAAAAGGAAAAAGTGTGTAAAGGCAGTAGGTGTGTGTGTGTGCGAGAGGGTAGAAAGGACAACTGGGAGATGGCAAACAGCAACAACTGCGATAAATATCGAATGGCATAAATAACATTGCAGTCGCCTGCCAAGGGTAAGGAAGTTAAGAAGCGACAGGAGCGGACTAATATAGTAGGAGATTTTCCAAAAAAGATAAAATGATACCACTAAGCACTTCAAACTAAATTTTTTTTTAGTCTCACTTCTTACGTTGACCTTAGAACCCCACTGTTTCGGCTGCTGAGCCGAAGCAGCCCCGAGCAAGCGGCATCTAGCAGAGTGCGCAGGTGTCCGTTTACGTTCAGTTTGTGTCATGATATGAAATAAGAGAGAAGTTTGGCAACACTGCCCATTCCTACAAAAACAAAAATCGTAATCTTCGACCAATTCTAAGAAGGTTTGGCCAAGAAATAATGGTTTTTAGAAGAAACTTTTCGAATTTTTATACTCTGTACCAAAGGTTCATAGAGTATATTAAGTTTGTGCAATAGTATGTTACAGGCAGAGGGAAGCATCTTCTTGATCAACATCAACAGCCAAGTCGATCTAGCCATGTCCGTCTGTCCGTCCGTTCGTCTGTCCGTCCGTCTGTCCTTATGAACAAACAGATCTCAGAGATGGTAAGAGATAGAGGTTTGACATGTATGGGACATATGCTTTTTATACCCAAGTAAGGGGGATCATAAAGTTGAGCAAAAGTATGTAACAGGTAGAAGGAAGCATTTGCGACCCTATAAAGCATATATATTCTTGATCAGCATCAATAGCCGAGTCGATTTAGCCATGTCCGTCTGTCCGTCCGTCCGTCTGTCTGTCCGTCTGTCCGTATGAACGCGTGTTTCTCAGAGACTATAAGAGCTAGAGCCATGTAGATAGGTGTATACCCGATTCAAAAAGAAGTTTGTTTCAGATTTGGAAAATTCCTCCCCCTCCCTCCTTTAAGCGCAAAAAACTGTCAGAGCCACAATTTTTTAGATAGACCTTCCAAACTTTACATATATTAAGTAAGGCCCAATATCTATCTATTCTGAAAAGATCACTAAGATCGGACAATAAACACCGAAGTTATGTACGAATCAATTTTGCTTGTGGGAGAGAGGGGGGGTCTTGCATTGTCAGTTATTGCGCGCGGCCGCATGCCATGCGTTTGTGTGTATGTTGGAGGGTGTGTATGTGTGAGTGTGTGTGTATGTAAAGAAAAAACACACGAAATCAGCTCCCTTACTTGTTATACTTGCAGAAAGATCCAGTTTATTTTTTAATTTTTGCCTTGTAACAGCTGAGTGGGGTTGATCCGTACGTACATAGAGAATATGAAAATAAAAGAGAAAGATGAGGGGTTAAAGCTAAGACTAGCCCGTGTCCAATTCGAGGAAAGAAGCTGCCTTGATTGGATGGGTTCACAAATCTAGTGCTCTGAAAGTAGTGGGGTTAAGAGGACAGTTGAAAAAGTTTGGTGTAGCTGTTGTGATATCGATTTTTATACCCTTGCGAGCCTCTCTCAATCTCTTGGCTTGTGCGCTTCTAATTTTAGCACAAGAGAAAGGGACCTACAGTTTTACGCCGAATCCGAACGGCAGTTTTTGAGAAGCTTTTCATGGCTTTTACTGCAAAGAGGTGTGACCGGGTGTAAAGTTGTATTCAAAGAAAAAAACTTTTTCATTAGATGTTCCGAGGCGGGATCGAACCGACAACCTCATGCACAGCGGTCGCGCACTCTAGCCGCTGAGCCACCTGGCCACCATGATTCCACTTAGTTAGGTCGAAATCGGACATCTACATATGTGGACATCATAGAAAAGTAGAGTCTGAAAAGTAGTCTTAATTAGAAAAACTTTTTTGTTTTCGAAGGAAATGTTCTAAAAATTGGCATATATTTATTTGAAATGTTTTTACATGATTCTACGAATTTTGGTCAAAATCGGATGACTATAGCATATAGCTCACCTTGGAACGATCGGTCGAAAAACTAGTTCTAGTGAGAAAAACTTTTTTGATTTCAATGGAAACGTCCATATCATTGGCAAATATAATTTTATATACTTTTACACAATTCTACAAAGTCTTGTCAAAATCGGATGACTATAGCATTGTAGCTGCAGTACGAATGATCGGTCGAAAAAGAAGTTCTAGTGAAAAAACTTTTTTGTTTTAAATGGGATCGCCTCCAAATTTCGTAATTGTTAGTTTGTTATGCTTTTCCATGATTTCACAAAGTTTGGTCGAAATCGGGCATCTGTATAGTATAGCTCCCATTAAAAAGTAAGGTCCGAAAAGTAGTCTTAGTTAGAAAAATTTTTTGGTTTTCAATGGAGGCTGCAAGGGTATACAAAACTTAACTTTTCCGTATTTTTTCTTAACAAAGTTGGGATAGAGTGGTCGTGCACAGAGAAAAAAAGGATATGCAAAATTATCCATCAAATGATTTCTCGTATCCATTTGGACTGGATATGTCTTTAATATTCTTTTATCATCCATTGGAACTGAAAAATCATCCAAAGGATATGAAAAATTATCATCCCTTGGATGATTTTAAAGATATTAAAGAAATATCCAGTACAAATGGATATTGTTGTGTGGTGGTTGTGGTTTTGGAATGTTTTCCTCTTCTGCTGTCTGCATGACATTAAGCAAGTTCGTTTGTTCGCTGGTCTTCCTGACGCACCTGTGCGTACAATTCGCGGTCGCCATGGCTCATATTTTGAAGTGCTATTGCTTCCACCTACCATCGTATCATCAGGATCATCCTCAACTTTCCTTTCATCTAATTCTGACTAATCTGATAGTTGAGTATTATGTTTGTGGTGAAAAAGAACGTGTTGTTGCTCAGCAATAATCTCCTCGTCTTCTTGGCATACATTATTCCCTAAAAAGCAGTTACCTATAAACAAATCAGGCTCCGGCTTGGAGATATGGGATCCAAGTGTATGGAATAGCT
Organism: Lordiphosa collinella; assembly: GCA_018904265.1. Classification (NCBI taxonomy): domain Eukaryota; kingdom Metazoa; phylum Arthropoda; class Insecta; order Diptera; family Drosophilidae; genus Lordiphosa; species Lordiphosa collinella. Next base: position 706,833 of record JAEIFV010000053.1, read on the forward strand.
GCAAAATCTCATTTGACATAGATTCGTGTCCTCCAGTCCAGGTGACTGCGCAAACTATCGGGAGCGCCCTGGTATATGTGCACAAGACATTTGGAGAGCGATCTCAACGTGCCGAAGATTGGAGACGTCATAAATTCACAGGCAGGCAAATATGTGGAGAGGTTGAGAAGTCACCCCAACACTCTTGCCAGAAGACTGTTGCGTAGACTTAGAAAAGCCGGAAGTAGAGTGCGTCCCAAAAAAAAAAATTTTCTTTAGAGAACTTCAAAGAAAAAAAAAACCAAAAACCCCCCAAAAAAAAAAAAAAAAATACACTAATTTTTTATATCTTATCACAATCAACCCTCCCATAATCAGACACAAAACACTTGTCACACTTACACAAAGTAAGTTTAAATGAATATGTACACTTCAATCTAAAGAAAGTTGCCAATAAAGGTGAGAGAAAATTTAGATAATAACAATAAAACAAATTTAATAAAAAATCACGCTTTTTTTTTTTTTTTTTTTTATAATTGTTTATTTTGTACAATGCGTTTAACTGCTTAATCTAAATAAACAAGAGATGATTATGTATTTATAATGATACAATGTCCCGTGTCGAGAACTCAGTGTCTACAGTTAGCTTAAATATGTGGTATTCTTTTTTAGAGAAAAATGAAAATGACAACTATGTACATAGAAAAATGATACAAAATAACAGTTTAATGACGTAATGAAAAAAATATTTGAAAAAACATTACATATATGACTATTTACGATTAAGATAAAAAATTAAAAGACAATGATACAGACTAAAGATATGAGTTTGTATTTTTGTGCATAGGCTAATCCTGTCGCCACCAAAACTTCTTGGATTCTATATTTTCTAAAGCTAAGACGTCTTTGGAAGATATGCTTGTGTCGAATCTGAATTCGATTTGTTCTGGTATAGATTCTTTAATTGTTTTATCTGTAGCCCTGCGGTATCTATGGTACAATACTGGAACACATTTTTCATTTTGCACCAGTTGATGCTTATCTAGGTAAATAAAGGCCTCTGGTGGGATAAATCCTAGTTCCAGTGTCTTTTTGATGTATTCCTCATTGGCGTAAAATGGACCATTAATTAAGTTGTTAACTTCGCAATCCAAGCATTTTTGTATGTGGCCTCTTATAAGGTTGATCACATAGTTGTCGATCCTGTAAACGTTAGCTTTGTTATACACATAGCAGTTTTGGTAGTACTTGGTATAGTTGCTTTGTGGTGTTCTGTAAAGCGAGGTACATGCTCTGAGGCATTTACGTTCAAATATTCGTATCCTTTCCATATATGAGGGCGATATATTAAACCAGATAGGGGCTGCATATGTGATTATGGGACGTATTAAGCACTGGTACATTATTATTTTAACTCGAGCCGATATGTGCATTGAGTAGAACAGATTTTTATATGTGTGGAATGCTTTTGTTGCTCGTTCCAATTGTTTATTGACGTGGTTGTTGAAATACAAAAATTTGTCCAAATGAACTCCCAAGTACTTGACAGTATTATAGTTTGTTATTGTTTGATTGTTTGATTTAATGCCAAACTTTTTCCAATTTTTCCTTATGTCTTGGTTGCATTTTTTGACGGGTGGTCTAAATAGAATGGTTTCACACTTTTCTATATTAATTTTTAGATGCCAGTTATCTGTGTATCTTTCAATTTGATCGTATGATTTTTGAAGGTTCGAGTTAATTTCCCTAATGTTGTTATCTGCGTGGTAGATGACAATATCATCAGCAAACGATATTATGTTGTCGATCTTATTTATTAAACCCAGAAGAAATATGTTAAATAGTATTGGTGAGTTCACCGTACCTTGCTGCAGACCATTTTCCATTTTGAAGTATTGAGAGCTACATTTTTTGCCATTAGATATAACAAACTCTTTTTTACATATCATGTTGTATATGAGTATTATAAGGTGTATCGGAAAATCGTATTGAAGAAGTCTGAATATCAAGCCTTGAATCCATAGTCCATCAAATGCCTTTTCAAGATCTATGAGGCATGCACCAGTGCAGTATTTTTTTTGCCAGTTCCAGTTGACGTATGAGACGAGGCAATTGATAGCATGTGTAGTGGAGTGTTTGTATTTGAAACCGAACTGCTTTTCACTAATTAAATTATTTTCGTTGCAAAATGTGATAATGTTGTTGTTAACACATGCTTCAAACACTTTACTTATGTTAGGCAAAAGACTTATTGGACGTAAGTTGCCTATAACAGTCGGATCTTTGCCTTTTTTAGGTATAATTATAGTTTTAGCCCGTTTCCAATTCTCCGGGAAGTAGGCGTTGTTTAGCATATTGTTAAACAGTGATCCATATTCTAGCACTATCAAAAGCGGTAGATTTTTTAAAATAATATTTGGTATACCGTCTAGACCAGAAGATAGTTTCGTTGGGAGCTTTTTGAATATATTAATAATGGTGTCTTGAGTAGCGAAATAATTCTCAGCTTGCTCGTCATCTAGCATATTGGATTTTTTGCTTTCGCTAAAGGTAGTCTTCGTGTCTTGCTGAGCATCAATTCTAGTTTTTATGTCTAAAAATTTGGTGAAGCTCAATGAAACAATATTATGAGTTGGGTTATCAAGATCATTCTGCTTTGCTGAGTGAACTGATTGCATATATGAGCCTATAACGTTAAGGATAGGGTCTTGTTCTCTGATAATAAAGTAGTGTGGCGTTGTTTCTACTTTACTTTTGTCAATATTAGCCTTTCTAAGTAAATGTTCCGAGTCTATTGGTATTTTAATTTCGTTTAATTGCAGAGCAGCATATGGCTTGAAGTTTTTTTTAATTTTTTGAAACATGTCGAGAGAATCTCGAGGGTCTATAGAAGTAAGCCTTTTTTTGTAGTGGTCGTTTGATATTTTGTTAATATTTTCTTTAAGTAGTATTCTAGTTAGTTTTAGTTTAGCTTTAAGTTGTATTACTACCTCGTGTCTAAGTACAATTTCCAATCTATTGTGTTTCTTTATTAAGGTAAGAATGTCACTTTTTTCTTTGTGAAGTTTTGATATTATCGCGTTATCATATTTTTTGTAGGGATCTTTGCTTACAAATGTTGGTACGACTTCTTCTACAGTGTCTGTGATGATTTTAGATAGTACGTTTAGGTGAGTGTCGATTTCAGTGTTGTCTAGGTTTCTTTCTGTTGGCACCTGACTTACTGTGGACAGTTTTTGAAGAATTTTGCGTTCGAATTTTATCCAATTGGTTTTCCTGTAGTCATAAGCTCTGCTGGTATTTTCTATAAATATTTCAAATGGTTGGAGGTATGAGTTCTTTGAGACTATCATTTGGATTGCCATGTGGTCACTATCATAGTCAAGGGTATTAAGACAGTTCGTAGTATTGTTAGATTTTTGTATAAATAGTCTGGAATCTATTATACATAAGTCCAGGAATGAATCACCTCTTGGGAAAGATGGGATCATTGAGGCGTATAGATCACATCTGTATTTGATTTTGTTGTTGTCAATCCATTTTTTAAGTATATTTCCCTTGGAGTTGCTTGTGTTATTTCCCCAGTCAGCATGTTTACTATTTAAGTCTCCTGCAAGTAGGAAGTAACTTTCAGGGTTTTCCAATTTGAGGGCTTCAAATAAAGAGTTCAAATCCTTTTCAAAATGTTGATTGTTATTACCACTTGGGTAATAAGCAGCTATAATAAATAGCGATTTTTTATCTGCAGTTGGTATTTTAATGGTACAAGTTTCTAGGGTCATTAGTTTTGATGATTCGCAGCCTGTGATGTTTACGTATTTAATGTTATTTCGTATGAGAATGCCTGTTCCACCCCCTCTTAATGAATTAATTCTGTCCTTTCGTATACAAGTATAATTGTTAAACGATAATTTGTGTCTGGAGTTCAGTTTAGTTTCGTTCAGGAGAACTATGTCTGGGTTATGCTTGGTGATGAATATTTCGAGATCATGTCTTCTTGTAATTGTAACTATCGAATTTACATTGATGGATATTATATTTAGAGTTTTAGCATTTGTTTTGGCTAAATTGTTCATAGTGTGTCGTCAAGCATTGAGAAAAGAACATCAATTCTAGCTGCCTGTTCTTGTTGTTGTTTTTGGAGAATAGACAATTGTTCCCTAAGGTTATCCATTGTTTTTTTAAGTTCAAGTAATAGAGTATTAGTTAGATTTTCGTTAGTGTTAACCTGCTTAGGAATATTTACTATCGGCGCTGAGCTTGGAAAAAGATCCGAATATTTTATATTTGGGTTAATGAAGCTTTGCCTAACATGGGATTTCTTGGCTGTATTAATTTGTTTTCTTTCATTTAATTTTTTCTTAAGACTAATATATTTTTCACAACCTTTATAGGATGCTGGATGCCCGTACTTCTTGCATAGGACGCAATATATGTTTGATTTGTCAGAATCGTTGTTTTTTTCCATTGGACATTCTGTGCTGCTATGAGGTTGGTCGCACTTGACACATCGGGGTGGAAGATGACAATTGGCCGCGCTGTGAAAGAAGCCTTGGCAGTTGCGACATTGGGCAATGTCGTTTTTCCTCAAGGGTTCCCACTTGATACATCTATGGAGGACGTTTTTAACGTTTTGTTTAAGGGCATTTATACTGCTCTCCGGAGTTAGTTGAACCATGAATATTGGAAGTGCTGTGATGTTTGTTTTTGATTGTTTCGTGGAAAAGGGCGTCACTTTTATAAATTTTAGATTATCACTTTGATATTGCTGTAGTTCATTTAGGATTAATTGAGGATCCGTATTAGCATTTAAGCCTTTTAGCAAGTATGTTTTTGTTTTTAGTGATTTTGGTGTGTATGTGAAAAAGTGAACTTTAGTTTTTGTGAGGAAATCTTTTATAAGTGTGAAGATCTCCAAATCTTCAACATATAGTATTTGTTTCAATTCTCCAGTTTCTTTAATTTTAAAGTTTTTTATTTTTAAGCCTTTCTCTAAGACTTCAATTAATTTTTTTGGCTCCAGACCAGAGATAATAATCGGTGGTGCTTTGTTTTTATTGGCATTTTTGTTGTTATTAGACGACGTCTTATCAGTTTCTATGTTTTTGTGGCTTGCGTTTTGCCTTTCGTTTGGTTGAGTTTTGTTGGTGGAGCATTCTCCCACATTACCGTTTACTTTGCTTTGCGTTTGCATGACATATTCTTTAAAGTTTTTAATGCACTCGCCGTCCTCCACATCAAGAACCGCGTAGTAGTTGTTGTTTAATTGTTTGGCTGCTGATGGGTAAGCCATGTTGTTGCTTTTTCTTTTATTTAAATTTGTTTGGTTTAAGTGATCTGCACGTGTTGTTTGGTCTGTGACCATTAAATTGTCAGCGTTTTGAGCATACTGCTCACTCATTGTTTAATGTCTTCACTATAACTGTGTGTTTTTATTTAACTTTTGGTATGTGTAACAATTGAAAAAATATTTGTTCGTTTTACAAATCGAGGGAAACGAGAAAAAAATAAACTCCACTCGTGGTGCGCAATAGGTCTTGCTCTCATCACTGTCGCGAGCGAACTCCTAAAAAATCACGCTTAACCACATTAAATCTATAGCCCTTGACTTTGTTACTGTAACGCCCCAATACACATTCCTTTATTTTCCTCTTGTGTTTGAATTTCCATTTCTGTGTCTTGTCAAGACCAACTGCCAAGCATCCAAAAATTCGAAAATGTTTCACCCTTGGCTTCCGCCCAAAGCAAGCTTCAAATGGCGTAATATTCTCTAATGCTTTTGTTGAAGAACAATTTTTGATATGTGCTGCGCTAGCACATGCTTCCGCCCAAAATCTTTCTTCTAATCCTGCGCGCACCAACTATGATCGAGCCATCTCTACAATGGTTCTGTTTTAACGCTCGGCAGCACCATTTTGCTGTGGTTTATGAGGGACTGTATATTGTCTCTTCATACCTTTATTCCGCAAAAACGCATCAAATTCTTTATTAACGTATTCGCCTCCATTGTCACTTCGTATTGTCTTTATTTTGCAGCCAGTTTGATTTTCAATCTGTGACTTATAGGCCTTGAAATGTTTGAAGACTGCTTTTATTTTCCATGAAAATTACCGTAGTGTATCTGCACTTATCGTCAATAAAAGTAGATTGATTTTTCATTAAAAGGACCACATACATCTGTTTGTATTAACTCAAGCTAATTGTTAGCACGATACTTTAATTCTTCAAACGGTTGAGAACAAATTGAACTTTTCATACATGATACACACGTAATATTTAACTTCGATTGCATTTTTTCCATGCCGTATACCATTTCATTCGACGACAGTTTTTAAAGATTTGGCAAACTTAGATCACCAAATCGATTGTGTCATTTCAACACGATTTCAGCACAAGATGCTTTTATAGATTTATATAAATTTTCCAAAAAGTACAACCCATTTTCTTTGTATGCAACTGCAATCACTTCATTTTCATGTTTTAATCGTATGACCGCACAATTGTTGTGAAATTTTTTTTGTCCATTTTCGGTGGCTTTTCTGACTGAGAAAAAATTTGTTTGCCAATTGTCTTTGTACTGAGTATAAAGTCACGACCCTTTTTGTTTTCGGCTGAAAACTAACCGATATTCACGCACGACATACACACATACGATCTCTCATTTTGTTGTTTCTTTTCTTGTTTCCACGCACTGTCAGTATTTGATTTTGATTTTGTTTTTCCTGCCGACATTCTGCTGCGTAGTGTCCCTGTTTGCCACACACAAAACATTTTCCGTTGCGCTTTTTCTCGTTTTCGCGACTGACTTGCTGTTCACAGTGGTTGCTTTTGATCTGACTTCTTCGATTTGCTTCTTCTAATAACTTATTTCGCAAGTTTGTGAAATTGGGTAGCTCATCTCTTGTTTCAATGGCTATTACGAAGTTCTCAAATGATTTTGGTAGACTTGACAACAGAATAATCACAATGATTTCGTCACCAAGCAAAATTTCAACTTCACTAAGTTTATCAATCACACTTGCAAATTCATTTAAAAATTCAGCGACACTCATGCCCTCCGACAAACGTAGATTTAATAAACGTTTGTACAATGACACTTTTCGAGCTGGTCCACTTGGCTCATAAATTTCTTTTAATTTGTTCCAAGCCTCGAATGATGATTTGCAATGTTTTATGTAATTTAACTGCGTAGGTTTTACTGATAAAATGATTAATGCCAAGGCTTTCTCGTCGGCCTTTTCCCAAAGAACACGATTTTCCAGATTCTTTTTCTCCACACCACCAGCAATTTTCCATAGTTCCGAATGGATTAGGACTCCGCGCATTTGGACACACCAAACATCATAGTTTTTGTCGTCTAACTTTTCGATAGAGTACAAATTATTCGCCATCTTGAACACATCAAACTTGGTAGGTGTCTTTATTTGGACAACCAATCGAAAAACACATTTCTTAAGTCTGGTAATTACAACATTATTCTTTAACTTGTTCTTCAATTTGATTCCCGGTTATTTCCGCTACTTGGGCCCATAACCATTTGTTGGTAGAACCTTTTTCAGCAGCGTTTAAACTTAAATGCGTGTTTATTCAATGAGCAAAACTTACGGACTGATCTAGCAAGAAGGAACGCGCGCTTACTGAATTTGCGCACCTTATCTTTGCATTTGTATTGGTATGGGAAACCTAACAGGGTTGGCAGAGTAATAGCAACTTAACGTAACATTTGTGTCGCTTAACAGAATACCGATTACAATCTGTCGGGTTGTAAAGTAACAGGATAATAAACAAATTGCTTCTTATAAAATTCTCGGCTTATTATTTGCTTCTTTTTATTTAATAAGTGGGTCATCTGATAGGACATTGGCCATTTAACCATAAGCAAGTTCGGAGAAAATTAATCAGTACTAGCTATTGAAAAGTTTACCCTCACCATTAGCTGCAGCTATTCCCACAGCACACTGTTCCGGGGTGGATGCTCGTCTGCAGCTGGCAAGGCAGACAGGCTCTCAGGCACGTCAATCAATCAGTTGCGGTTGCCAATGCCCGAACAAAGTGCTGGCACATCGACAGTCGTAGCTCCATCCAAATGGCTGCACCAAATGGCAAACTGTGGACTGGTCTGTCATGAAGCAACAACCGGAGGCTGTGGATGCAGCCACATTTACCAATAACTCGAAATTGCCTAGATTGAAATGGGAAAAGCTGGATCCAGCAAAGCGTCTCTATTTTGGGAAATCACCTTCTAGACTTAAATCCAGTTTGAAAGTGTTGAGAAACATATTTAGATGTTCCGAGGCGGGATCGAACCCACGACCTCATGCTCAGCAGTAACGCACACTAACCGCTGAGCCACTCCGGCCAGGTTATTTAAATTAAGAACCTAAAATTTGCTGTGTAGCCTGGTCTTATGAAGTTGGACATTCTCCCAGCTTCGAACCATTCAATTGAACCACTAGTGTTAGACGTATATTCTCATAATGCAAAGGCCCCCGGGCGACGCCGTGTATTGAGCAAGTTGTCTATATTTTTTACAATGCACTATGATCTAAAAATGTATTTTTTTCGTGAATATATATAAAGAATATTCATTTTGAATATCTGAAAGGATTCAAATCATTAAAATTTTTATTTATTCTATTATTTTACCAACACTTTTTAAGCCCTTGCAGAGGGTATTATAAAACGAGAGCGTAAGTAAAAGTCGGTCCTGCCCGACTTCAGTATACCTGTTAATAGCTTTTTCCTATGCTAATTAACAGAGCATTAACATTAATGTGACCATTTCAACATTATGCTAAAAAGAGTGCAACGTTTTTCATAATCGTTATAACTCTGCCATTTATTATCCGATCTTTATGAAACTTTCAGAGATTGTAGATATTGGGCACATACACTACCCTTAATATCTTTAAAATTGTTAGAGTTATTCAAAATTTTTTATTGTGTATTTGAAATAAAGTTGATCTGCGTAGGGACAATAGGAGTCAACTAAGACGGTTATCTACAAGCCAAAAAAATTTTTTCGAAGCTTCGACTCGCGGGATTGAATTGAATTTCACCAATGGTTTTTGTTGGGAAATTTTAGGTTAAAGATTTTGTGCAGAATATTGGTCCATCTTTTTGCAAATTTAAATTGAAAAAATTTAAGTCATTAATATCCAGATTTCTTTACTTTTGATCAGACAAAACAAGTTCTATGGCATTATCAACTGTCACTTCAGCCGATGTCAAAAGAACATAAGATTCGACTCGCGGGATTTATTCTTTTGTTAACTCTAAACGCAAGTCATCCACCCTGTCCTCCTCGGTTATGTATGATAATGCTAAAGCAAACACTGATCAAGCAATAGCTGATCTGTTTGCGGAGTTTTTTAAGTCAACCTTCTCGTCTTCTAGGTACTGTGCGAATCAACCTTATGACTAATTGCATTTTTAACCCCGTTATCACTGAAAGCTCGCTCCTTTGCGACCTTAACTCTGTGAAACCCGTGTATGCACCGGGCCCTGATGGAGTGCCTGGCTGTGTACTTAGGTTTTGTGCGGATGCACTTTGTAAGCCTATTCATAAATTGTTTGAATTGTCTTTGGAGTCATCCGCTTTCCCTTTGTCATCTCGCCTTTGTCATTGGAGGAATCTTTTATTATTCCACTTCATAAAAAAGGTAATAAGTCCGATGTTGAAAATTATAGGGGTATTTCAAAGTTGTCTGCAATTCCTAAGGCTTTTGAGAGAATTATAAAATCTCAACTGCAACATTTATGTAGTTCCATTATCTCACTCTTCCAACATGGACTAATCTTTTAGAATTCACATCTTCAGTGATCAAAGGGTTCATAGGTAAAGTGCAGATTTAGCTTCACAAACTGAGTTTAATCGGCTTTCCAACTAATCTCCTCAGTTGGATTTCTGATTACCTAAGTAGTAGAACCCAAAAAGTTATATTTCGTAATTCATATTCTAAGTGCATCCAGGTTACTTTTGGAGTTCCCCAAGGAAGTCACTTGGGCCCATTGCTTTTTACTATCTTTATCAATGATCTTCCTTCAGTCATGGCTCACTCTCGGGTGCTTATGTACGCCGATGATGTGAAAATTTGTTTAACATATAATGATTTGGTTTCCTGCTATAATTTGCAAGCAAACTTGGATGCATTTTACTCTTGGTGTCAAGAAGTTTGAAGTGTAGAGTTATGACATTTTACAGAAGCTTACCCATTAGTCACTACATGGATATGTGGCATGCAGCGCCTAAATGAAGTAAATGATCTTGTGGTTATTCTGACCATCAACTTAAATTTACTCTCATGTAACTGCTTCGTTAATAAGGCAGAAGTGTTCTTGGTTTATTAGTTATAGGTAGGCGGGCCATTTTCCCGTAAACCTAGGTTGGCTACGACCATTGTTGGACGAATGTAATTAATAAGAGCTGGGATCTCTTGTCGGATGCTCCGATAGGTTGAGTAGGAGGAGGTTGACCAAGAAACTTAAGTCTTCTCCTACTTAATGCGGGGCAATGACACAGAAGATGCTGTACCGTTTCCTCCTCTTCTTCAAATCTGCAACTTCTACAGAAATCAAAGTGTTGTACGCCTAGGCGTGCTGCGTGCCTGCCTATAAGACAGTGACCCGTCAGGGCCCCTACCACAAGTGATATGTGTTCCCTTCTGTACCGTAAAAGTGTATTAGTACGTTTAATATCAAATGCTGGCCACGTAAGTCTCGCTACCGCACAGGAGGAAAGGTTTTTCCACCGGTCCGTAGCGAGGCGCAGTGTTTCAGCTTTTTTGTGAAGCTTGTAGGTAGCCATAGGCATTCCTATCGTGCTCCTCTCTGAAAGGAGCTCGGTGGTTATGCCTAGTCTGGCCAGTGTGACCGCAGACTCGTTTCCGTATATGTTCCGGTGTCCAGGCACCCATATTAGGTGAATAGTGAAGTGACGGCCAATCTCATTCAGGGATAGGCGGCATTCAGTGAGCGTTTTAGCATTATTTGTGTCAGAGTCAAGTGCTTTAAGGGCTGCTTGACTGTCCGAGTATATAAATACGATTCCTTCTTTTACCGTGAGTGTGCTAAGGTAAGTGGCAGCTTCCTGGATGGCTACCACCTCTGCTTGGTACACACTAAAGTGATCAGGGAGACGGAAAGATAGATTAAGGTCTAGGTTGGGTGAGAAAACACCCACACCTACTTTTTCATCGAGCTTAGAACCATTCGTGTAGATATTGATGGCGTTGGCTCTACTGTGGGGAAGGTTGTCCCACTCGTTGCGGCTTGGGATATAGACGTCGTATAATTTGTCGAACGTCGTTTGAGGTACACAATAGTCTGTATTAAACGGTATACCCGCTTGGTTATTGAGTATAGTAGAGTGCCCCGAATTACCCCTGCTCCAGGTATCGGATTCTCGAAGTCTTAAGGCTGTTATGGCAGCCATCTGTCTCGCTACTAGGTCTAGTGGTGCGAGATGAAATATAGTGTTAAGCGCTTCCGTGGGTGTTGTTGGTAGTGCGCCGCTCATGCATATTTCACCGCTTCTCTGCACTTTGTTCATGTTATTCAGGACAAATTGTTTCCCGAGTGCTGGCCACCAAACTAGTGATCCATAAAGTAGTATAGGGCGTACTACAGCTGTGTAAAGCCAATTTACTATAGTCGGGGAGAAACCCCATTTTCGGCCTATAGCCTTTTTGCATGAGAAAAGAGCAATGGTTGCCTTTCTTATGCGGTCATTTATGTTGTCATTCCAGAGCAGTTTCCTGTCCAGAATGACTCCCAAGTATTTGGCATTGTTATTAAACGCAAGGCTGACTCCATTGATCATGGGAGGGACAAGGTTTGGAATTTTGTACTTCCTGGTGAAGAGTACAAGTTCAGTTTTGGCTGAGTTCACGCCCAGTCCGCAAGATGTCGTCCACTGAGCTAGTGTTGCCAGTGCTGTCTGCATAAGATCACACAGAGTCTGTGGGAATAAACCACATTTAAAAATTGCAATATCATCCGCGAAGGCCACCACCACGTGTCCCTCCGCGTCCATGAGCCGTAGCAGTTGGTTAAATGTCACGATCCATAGAAGCGGAGAGAGAACACCTCCTTGCGGAGTGCCCCTGCTTACAAATCTGTGAGCCGTAAAGCCTCCAAGTTGTGAGTACACCGACCTGCTGGTTAGCAATTGGTCAATGAATCCAATTGGGTTTATTAAGCGGTGGTCGAAAGAATTTGACGATCCCTACACTACCAAGATTCTTTACACTTCTCTTCATGTGTGTGGTCTCCGCAATAGTTGACCCATCAAGATAGAATAGAATCTGTGCAAAAGCAATTCTTATTGTTTGCTCTTCGTGGCTTGAACTGGAATCCTGAGGTGTGTTTACCTCTAATCTTCCTTCCTTATTTAACCGTTGAGTTATGCTTGGTGTAATCTTCATACATAGACTAGTTAATGGCGAAATCGACTCATCGGAGATGGTTAGCCAAATTAATCTTAATGTTCCTTGTAGACTGTCCCGTAACTTTGTCCCCATATCTCTGTAACATTGTACTAAAAACTATGCCTTGCATGATCCGATTCGTGTCCTTTGTGCTGATTACAACAAACTCTACCGCTTAATCAATTCGGAACTTTCTCTTCCTGCTTTAAAAAACTCTATTTCGATCCGGCTTTCGTGTCGCACGTTGGCGGCTGCGCCTCTCGGTCGGTTGGGCGGGAGGTGGGCTGCGACGCAGCTTTCATTGGTATTAGCAAATGCTTACTAAACTGTTATCGGTTTTAAGTACTTTTTGGCTATAATTTGACAGCAAACACCTGATTTATTTTTGTGCTAGGCAAAGAACCAAAAAATGCAAATGGAGTGAGGACGAGAAGCATGATGCTTTTCAGAGAAAGCTGCTTCGAGAAAGTGTCCCAAGTGCTTGATGGTTCCCGATCTAAAAATATTGTGGCCCATGAAGAAGAATGCTCATTTATAAGGTTTTGACTTAACAACTTAAGCATCTCGACTCCTCGAAAGCCAACCGTCAGTCAGAAATATTGATTCAAAGCAATTAGGCTTTCCGGCAGACCGCTAAGAGCGTGGCGACCAAATTAAACTATTCTTGGAGAACAATAGATCGTTCCAGGACCAGTTCTTGAAATTGATAAAAGACATGATTAAACCATTGAGCTTACAAATGTATTAATTATATTCACTTATTACAAAAATGATTTGCTATGACATTTTTTTATAATTTCCGCGGTTCTTCTGCGTTCTCCGATAATCAGGCGTAAGTTGGGCTGTTCCCTCTCGATAAGAATAGGCACTTCGGAAAATCCTCAATGTGCTTCTTCTTCACATGCAATTATAAAGTTGGGTACGACGCATCCGCAAGTTCGCCTATACTGCGCCCAGTGTGAAAAGGGTATAAGCACGGCAATGCAAGCAAGCAAAAAAAATAAATCAAATTGTTGATCCCGGACGGTTTCACATTTCGGGAACAACCCATTATCAATCGCGATTTGGATAGAGTTGATCCCGAATGGATCAATTTTTTGGTTCAATGTAGGTTTAAAATAAGTTTAGGCTCAGCAATATTCTCATCTTTGGTTTGGTTAAACGTTCGGTTCAGTTCATAGCCGGTTTGCAGCTTACAAAACAATCGGGGGTGTCCTGGAAATCTCAAGAAATTTTGGCTTCGGTTGGTTTGCGAATCGCTCGAGAAATCCGTCGGTGTTCCAGAACTTCGAAAGATCTCGTTTTCTTTTGGTTGGTTTGTGTGTTGGCTGGTTTGTGAATTAGTTGGTTTGCCAAAATCTCCCAACAAAATACGAGAGGTTTGAAACCAACCGAAAGAGATTTTTGGGACACCGAGAATTGGTTTTGGGTTGGAATTTGGTTGGAAGATGTGTCTGGGACACCGCCGAATATAATGGTCAGAGCCGAGCTAATCTTGGTAAGTCGTCTGGGGTCCCAGAATATGCGCATATACCAAACTAGGTTCAAATATTTAAATAACCAGAGTTAAATCGGCAAAAAATGTTGTGTATTCATATTTGGGGCGACACTTTTCCGGCGCTCCAATTGAGTTTGATTTTGTTAATTTCGCGAACCGAACTACGTAAAAATAAACAAATTTAATTGTGTCTTGATTGCGATGTTCATAGCCCGTTTGCTAGTAAATTGCATCCAAAATTTTTTAAATATCAAAATAAGGTGCCCCATTCCCCTGTGCTGATCAGTTCGCCTCTGTGGCAAACGCAATACAGAAAGAGTTAAGGCAACAACAATGTGGAGCATTTCCGATGGTAAAAGTAAAGATGCCTGGCGTCAGTTTGTCGAAGCTTGGCGCGTTTTGTAAATATTTACACATGTAGCAGTTACCTGTGATTGGTACCCCTCTCCCACTCTCTGTCTGTGTGTACAAATCTGCTGTAGACAGACAGGCGGCAGGAGAAATAAAAATGTTTGTTTTAATAAAAATACATTGCCTGCTTTTGGGCGCAAATATTTTCGATATTTTAATTGAGTTTATAATTATTCCTGCTTAAATTAAACAATACAATGCTCATGCTCATATGAAAGGGCGTGGTAACGCCCACACACACAGCTGCTATTTGGTCTACACAAAATCAAAGCCAACAAAAAGCAATAACACAAGAGGCACGTGACTTGTTTACCATATTGAATTATTTGTCTTTGCGGTTTAAATGTCGCACACACTCACCGAAAATAGGCTTTGCCTCTGTTCCGAGAGCAACTTTTTTGTTGGCAAAAATTGAAATTGTTTACTCTGGCTGCCTCGGACTACGTGAGGGGGCGTGAGTCAATCAGCAGCAACCACAAGGAAAATCCTCCATAACAAAAAATTTGAATGACAGCAAAAATAGCCACAAAAGCAGCCAAATAACGATGACAACCAATGCTAAAGTCATTGAGTGGGCGTGCCTGCAATGGACATTTCGACAATTGAGAATTTTGTTTCATATTATTTGTTAATTGATTTTATGCGTTATGTTGCGTTTTTTGTCGTCTTGTGGTTGTTAAGTTCGCCCTTCTGTCTGCATTATTTTTCATATAAAAGATTTTACATATTTTGCGCAGTCAACTGAGAGTTTTTTTTTTGTTTTGCAAAATTCAATTTATCAATTTCAAAGTTTGCTTCTCCACTTTTTGTTGTTGTTGTTGATGTCGTCGAGTTTTGTAAACGCTTGTCACAGTGTTTTGCTTTCTGCCTTGCCAAGGATGGGGGGCGTCTTCTAGTGGAGAAAATGCAAATGCGTTTTCGCCGCGAAATGCATAAAATGCAACAACACAGCAAGTGGGTGCGAGAGAAAAACTAACTTCATTTGTCATTTTGTCACATTAACGCAATGGAAATGCAATATGCTAATGTCAAATTTTATGAATGATCTCAACATTCAAATTTTTGTCCAACCACTCGGAGTTAATATGAAAGCAGCCGTGCCAAAGCCAACTCAAACAACCAAAGAGAGAGCGAGAGAGAGAAAGAGTCTTTTAAGTCATTTAAGACCGGGCTTACATGTGTTGCTATTGAACGGCCCAGTTACGAATTTCGCCTCGGTTTTTGTGTAAGAGATGGATATTCAAATTTAGCATACCATAAGAAAGTTCCTTAGGGTGAGACCAGCGATCAAAAATAAAGAACAATAACACTAGGCAACAAGGTCAAGTCTATTGGTGGTGATTCTTCATAATATTCGAGTTAAGCGAATCTGCTTTGAAAATGGTCAATCACCTCTAGATTTTTGGGTAATTTAAGCTTAAAGTTGCTTAAAATTTATATTTTGGCTCTTTTTAGGCAAGCTTTGTAGGGAGTCTTTTTGATTGTTTTGGCTCAATTTAAAAGTAGCTTCTATGTCTTAGCTTTAAAATAAACTGCGCCAAGCATTTCTAAGATATTTTCAAGGGAATATAAACAGTTTTGAATACATGTGTCTTAAATGGAATTGTTTTGTACCGCCCACAAAGTATGCAATGGATGTAGTTGAACATTTGCATAAGAATTCAATACAAATGACTAGCCAACTAGTATATTCAGTTTGTGTAGATACTGTTTGGGAAGTACACAATTTTATAATTTTGAAGATAACTTCTATATTTTATATTTTATCTTCCATCTTCTATCTTCCATCTTCCATCTTCCATCTTCCATCTTCCATCTTCCATCTTCCATCTTCCATCTTCCATCTTCCATCTTCCATCTTCCATCTTCCATCTTCCATCTTCCATCTTCCATCTTCCATCTTCCATCTTCCATCTTCCATCTTCCATCTTCCATCTTCCATCTTCCATCTTCCATCTTCCATCTTCCATCTTCCATCTTCCATCTTCCATCTTCCATCTTCCATCTTCCATCTTCCATCTTCCATCTTCCATCTTCCATCTTCCATCTTCCATCTTCCATCTTCCATCTTCCATCTTCCATCTTCCATCTTCCATCTTCCATCTTCCATCTTCCATCTTCCATCTTCCATCTTCCATCTTCCATCTTCCATCTTCCATCTTCCATCTTCCATCTTCCATCTTCCATCTTCCATCTTCCATCTTCCATCTTCCATCTTCCATCTTCCATCTTCCATCTTCCATCTTCCATCTTCCATCTTCCATCTTCCATCTTCCATCTTCCATCTTCCATCTTCCATCTTCCATCTTCCATCTTCCATCTTCCATCTTCCATCTTCCATCTTCTCCATCTTCCATCTTCCATCTTCCATCTTCCATCTTCCATCTTCCATCTTCCATCTTCCATCTTCCATCTTCCATCTTCCATCTTCCATCTTCCATCTTCCATCTTCCATCTTCCATCTTCCATCTTCCATCTTCCATCTTCCATCTTCCATCTTCCATCTTCCATCTTCCATCTTCCATCTTCCATCTTCCATCTTCCATCTTCCATCTTCCATCTTCCATCTTCCATCTTCCATCTTCCATCTTCCATCTTCCATCTTCCATCTTCCATCTTCCATCTTCCATCTCCATCTTCCATCTTCCATCTTCCATCTTCCATCTTCCATCTTCCATCTTCCATCTTCCATCTTCCATCTTTCATCTTCCATCTTCCATCTTCCATCTTCCATCTTCCATCTTCCATCTTCCATCTTCCATCTTCCATCTTCCATCTTCCATCTTCCATCTTCCATCTTCCATCTTCCATCTTCCATCTTCCATCTTCCATCTTCCATCTTCCATCTTCCATCTCTCATCTTCCATCTTCCATCTTCCATCTTCCATCTTCCATCTTCCATCTTCCATCTTCCATCTTCCATCTTCCATCTTCCATCTTCCATCTTCCATCTTCCATCTTCCATCTTCCATCTTCCATCTTCCATCTTCCATCTTCCATCTTCCATCTTCCATCTTCCATCTTCCATCTTCCATCTTCCATCTTCCATCTTCCATCTTCTTCCATCTCCATCTTCCATCTTCCATCTTCCATCTTCCATCTTCCATCTTCCATCTTCCATCTTCCATCTTCCATCTTCCATCTTCCATCTTCCATCTTCCATCTTCCATCTTCCATCTTCCATCTTCCATCTTCCATCTTCCTTCTTCCTTCTTTCATCTTTCATCTTATATCTTAAATCTTATATCTTACTAGTCTGAGAGCATTTCATTTCTTCTACAGCTCTATCAACAGCTTGTGTGTACTCGCCTTCATGGGTAATGGGATTGTGAAGTTCATTGTGCAATACATCCCAGGCAAGGCCCATTTCAGCACTATGTTCTTTCAAGATCTGTAAGTTCACCAGTTTTTGCATTGATGACATACTTAGAATCCAATCTGGATTTCAATAGTTTTCCAATCGTGATCAAGTCCAGTTTTGAATCTTTCATTGAGAATTTATAATGTTTCATTTGAGCACTTCCCCAGTGACTTTTAGCCCAAAGGACTGCAGTGCAAGCTATAGTGGGCCATTTACTGTTGTTCAACATTTGATTATTTGGATCAAGAAGCTTGAAGTAGACCCAATCTCTCTCCCCATGTTCTTTCTTTAAGCTCTTAACTGCCTCTATAAATATTACTGCTTCTTGCATTATAGTAATATTAATATGTGCTGCTGTCTTTGAACCTGAATGGAGAAATTCCCATATAAAGTGAGCAGTTGATGTGGAAGCATGGGAGAGCAATGCCTTTGTATGAGAGATAAACGGAGAAGGACTATCAATAAGTACCATTTTGAAAAGTACCTTCTTGAAATTAGGATAGAACTGCATGCTTGTTTGAAGTAATCCTATATACACTGAAGAAAGTTTTTTGGAATATGTATCCAACACAACATCTTTAACATTTAATGCAAAGGCTAGGGCAGTCAGTCGCTTTTGCAGCCAGTCTCTATATTGTGTCTCGTTGATTCCTTTATTCCCTGCTGCCTTCTCAAAATTTTTAGCAATTGCTAAAATAGTTATGTGAAGGAAGAAATGAACATCGACCTCTGTCAGGAGATTATTTATTGGATTGGTTGTCTTCCAGTCTGTCCCATACGTTTTTTCCAGGATGTTGTGTGCTATATCCTTAGCCCATAGATATTGCCACATATCAAGATACGAATTCACTTCTTCTATTTCATCTTTATACACTGCTTTTGCTCCAGCATCTAAGGCCCTTTCTTTCTCTTTATATAACTTCACGGTTGCTCTATTTCTTTCTGCCTGAATCCCATACTCTTCTTCATCGTCATCAAGAATATCTTCTATCATAGGAACCAGCTCCAATTGTTCATCTTTCTCAAACACATACGATCTGAGACCAAGAGATATAGCTTGAGGAGCCAGATTGAACCATGCATGAATCAAGTTAATATCAAATATCAATCTCCTATCTCCTCCGTCTGTGTGGGCTCTCAAGTTTAAAGATCTTGTCAATATTTCACTTGACAAAATGGTTATAACTTCATGGCAATAATACTTCTTAGTATGTCGATCTCCATAGCTAAAATCAGCATCTTCTACTCGGGCTGCTACACTTTTTTGAATCTCAATATTGTATCCTGATCGTAACACTTGCACCTCACTAGGAAGTACGCAATGCCTCTGAAGAAGAGCGTCCCAATACACAGTCACAGTATCTTCCTTGTTAGTGATTGTACTCCACAGCTTAAATACTGGCTCCTCAGGAGTTATAGAGAAGGTCTTATTAGCCACTCTTTGACTAATTGCTTCCTTCTCAGCCGGGGTTCTCAACTCTCCTAATAAGAGCTTGCTTTCGGTACCGGTCAATCGACCAGTCATCAAACGCATGATTTGTTGAGATGACATATAACAGCATTCTTGCAAGAAAGATAGCAAACTTCTAGTGCCACTCGCTCTTATTGCTATCTCGTTGCTATTCATCTCCTGGAACACTTCTGCTGAAGGCCATGTTGGATTTCTAGTCATGTTGAGACTTGGGATTTTTATTCTTTTCCTTTCCTTTTCTTCTTTTATTAGCTTGTGATTTTACAATGCCGGGTTATAATCAATAGCAATGATAGGAAAATTTAAAAACTAACAATAACTTGATTGTTAACTGTGGACTGACAGCATTTGCTAAGTGAGCTAGAGAGAGAATGTAAGAGACAGTGTGTAAGTGAGAGAGAGTCTGACATGGCACACGTACACTAATTTAGTGTGTGCGAAAAAAACGATTTTGAAAATTAAATACACTTAAATGCATTAACAAATTGAATTGATACATATTAATTGAAACAGTTGGACCACTCCCGCAACGTCCGTTCGCTAGGTAAGGGAAATCCTTTTTTAAAAGATACGCGTGGCCCAGCAGCATGAAGACAAATCCCATAGGACAAATCTTCTGGATTCCAATTTAGATGTTTCCCTTTACTTGCCTATCTTAGGACTTGAGAGTTCGTGAATATTTTATTCAGGGAGATTTGCATAGATTCCAATGTTGCAAGTTTCTTCCTCAAGTCCGCATTCTCTTTTTCCAACTCAGTAACGCTAATTTTCCATTTCTTACTCCACATTTTGGCAAATAAAAGTCACTATCTTTAAAATACTTATTACATATTTTACTAAACTTATTGAGCGAAACTTCAATTGACTCCGACCACGCGTTTCTTCTTTCGTCTCAAGGCAATGTTTGAGACTTTGCCTCGACATAAGCAACAATAATGGCTCGACATTCTCTGTATCTATGAATAAGTTAACACAAGCACAATTTTATAATGAACTAGCAAATATCCCTGCTTGCTTCGCTGCGCCGCCGTCAGTTAAGCTATTTTAATCGATAAGAGTATCAGTTTTTCTTTTTCTTTAACTCTTATGCCCCTTCCGCGGTTAAAAATAAAGTCTCTCCTAAAATTTCCGATCGTGGTGGTGAACTTTTCAAATTTAAAGCTTACAAACACAATTTGATAAAGATCAACCAACAAACAACATTTTCCACCAATTCTCCAACCATTCCTCAAAGTTGCATTGCATCCGGATGAACGCTATAACTTTTCAAATTTCGCAGATTGTGCACCATTTTCCGCCCATTTCTTCTGCCTAAAAACCTACCGGGCAAGCGTCTCGCCAATCCCCAAAGTTTCACCGAGATTAAGAATTTTGCAAATATTGCGGTTTTTGGACCATTTTCCACCTCCATGGCCACCTCCATGGCCACCTCCATGGCCACCTACATGGTCACCTCCATGGACACCTCCATGGCCACCTCCACGGCCACCTCCATGGTTACCTCCATGGCCACCTCAATGGCCACTTTCAGGTCCACGTCCACTTCCATGTCCAGGTCCAGTGCCATCTCCAGGTCGAGGTCCAGGTCCCGCACACAGCCAGTGCAATGAAAAACGGCAGCCCGAGTTACTGTTATTTCGTTATTTCTTATACTATCCTTACAAACCAAGTTTAAAGCCAATCGTAGGGTCAAATTTTCCAACTTCAGAATTACAAATAATATCACTTACTATCCTTACAAACCGAATTTCAAGCCAATCGGATGAAAAAAATGTTGCAAATCGAATTTCCCGGGAATTTTCCTCGCGCGCAGATTTTTCGAAATCGGGAAAATACGTGTCCAATTATTTATCATACTTTGCTTACAAACCGAAGTTCAAGTCAATCGGATGACAAACAAAATTCTCACCATACAGACTTTGCGACGCTTTTCCGGGGAATTTTCCAATTTCCCATCATCGAAAAAATCACATTTCAATTCATTTCAAATACTATCCTTACAAACAGAATTTCAAATCAATCCGATGAATAATAGATTTAGGCATATCGAATTTCCCGGTTGTTTTCCTTGCGGGCAGATTTTCCGAAATCGGGAAAAAACGTGTCCAATTATTTCGTATGCTTCGCTTACAAACCTAGTTTCAAGACAATAGGATGAAAAAAAATTTTCCCATACTCAATTTTCCGACGCTTTTCCTGGAATTTCCCGACCCTACGGTCGAATTTTCCAGCATCGGAAAATATCATTTCAATTTCTTTCACTTACTGTCCTTACAAACCGAATTTCAAGTCAATCGGATGAAAGTTAGATTTTCGCATATCGAATTTCCCGAGAATTTTCCTTGTGGACGGATTGTCCAATTATTTTGCATACTATGCTTACAAACCGAATTTCACGTCAATCGGATGAAAAAGAAATTTTCCCCAAACAAACTTTTCCGACGCTATCGGGAATTTCCCGACCCACGGCAAATTTTCCAGCATCGGAAAATCACATTCAATTTTATTCACTTACTGTCCTTACAAACCGAATTTCAAGTCAATCGGAGGAAAAAAAAAATTTACCCTTACAAACTTTTCCGACGCTTTTCCGGGAATTCACGACCCTACGGTCGAATTTTCCAGCATCGAAAAATCACATTTCAATTTTTTCACTTACTTTCCTTACAAACCGAATTTCAAGTCAACCGGATGAAAAATAGATTTTCTGCATATCGAATTTTCCGAGAATTTTCCTTGTGGGCGGATTTTCCGAAATCGGGAAAACACGTGTCCAATTATTTTGCATACTTTGCTTACAAACCGAGTTTCAAGTCAATCGGAATGACAAATGAAATTTTCCCCAAACAAACTTTCCGACGCTTTTCCGGGAATTTTCCGACCCTACGGTCAAATTTTCCAGCATCGGAAAATCACATTTCAATTTTTTTCACTTACTGTCCTTACAAACCGAATTTCAAGTCAATCGGATGAAAAATAAAAATTTACCCTTACAACTTTCCGACTTTTCCGAGAATTTCACGTCCCTGAGGACGAATTTTCCGGCATCGGGAAATCACGTGTCCAATTTTTTCGCTTACTGTCCTTACAAACCGATTTCAACACAATCCGATCAAAAATAAAAATTTTCCCATACAAACTTTTCCGACGCTTTTCCGGGAATTTCCCGACCCTACGTTCAAATTTTCCAGCATCAGAAAATCACATATCATTTTATTCATTTACTATCCTTACAAACCGAATTTCAAGTCAATCGGATGAAAAATAGATTTTTGCATATCGAATTTTCCGAGAATTTTCCTTGTGGGCGGATTTTCCGAAATCGGGAAAACACGTGTCCAATTATTTTGCATACTATGCTTACAAACCGAATTTCAAGTCAATCGGATGAAAAATAAAATTTTTCCCATACAAACTTTCCCGACGCTTTTCCGGCTTTTCCGGGTGGAATTTTCCAAAACCCCGTCTTAGTACGCACTTTCACCACATAAGGAAACTCCTGTCCAAATTTCAGCCCTCTAGCTCTTACCGTTTGGGCCGGTCACCAGTCAGTCAGTCAGGACAAACTATTTTATATATAGAGAGATATCTTATATCGTATATCTTATATCTTATATCCTTCCCTCCTCCATTATCCATTCTCCATTCTCCATTCTCCATCCTCCATGCTTCATCCTCCATCCTCCATCTTTCATCCTCCATCCTCCATCCTCCTCCTCCATGCTCCATCCATCCGTCTTTCCTCCATCGTCTATCGTCTGTCGTCTATCACCTATCGCCTATCGTCTAATGCCTATGGACCTGGACCTGGACCTCGACCTCCATCCACCCTGAGAAAGTTCTATGAGCGATTTAGCTTTCCAAGAATGCTCCATGAAAATTATGTTCAGATAAACTGACAATTTACACTGGTAACCGGATCTATTCGGCAGTTAGCTATCCCGCTATGTGCCGACCTTAATATCAGAGAGCCCAGCAGCGCTAACTGTGCTTAGAAGCATGAATATTACCCGTGGCCAAAATTGAAAATAATCTTGATCTGCCTGCAAGCTTAAGAAGTTTTTGTTTCATACGTGCCAAACCGTTATCTCTTACCATCTCTAAGATCAGTCATACGACATGACTATATTGACTCGGCTGTTGATGCTGATGGAGAACGCATTGAACGCATTTTTTCGCAAGGCCTCTCGATGAATACAACCGAATTTTCTAACCTGGGACAGTTCTTCGAGCGTTGTATCTTTCGAAGAATGCTCGAAGAACGATCAGGATGGAGCAACATCTCAGAGCAACTTCTCGCCTATCGCCTATTTTCTATCGCCTGACGCCTATTGCTTCTCGCCTATTCCTATCGCTTGTTACAAGCTCAAAAGGCTTGACACAATCCTGAAAAGCGTACATGAAAGTCAAAAAATCGTGACTCGAAATTGATGTGAGAACGGATGTCCTATGTCAAAATCAAATACAATCCTGACTCGAGATTGAAGTTAGTACAGATGTCCCATGTCAAAGCGAAAGAGCGAAGAAAAAAGAAAAGAAAATCTTTCTTACCAGTACCATGAGGCTAAATGGTACCCACACATAAGCAAAGGCTAGAGGTCAGGTGTTTTTATTGTGCTAATTTATTAAATAAAAAAACACACAGTTTCTAAACTCCAAAGCTGATGAAGACGAATCCCTACGGGGTTCGAAATATATCGGAGGAAAGAAAAAGGAGAAACTGTGTGTTTCTTATTTAATAAATTAGCACAATAAATACACCTGACCTCGAGCCGCCAAAAACAACAAGTTTCAACTAAAAGGTTACCAATCCTACCCCCACATTATCATAAGCAAAGGCTTCTATCAAATTGGTATTTCATTTTATGTATTGATTTTTGCTACTATGATGCCTTGCAATTCCCAAATTGTCATAGCAATGCTGGCATGAGGAGAAAGCAAAAGTCTATTAAAGATAAAACCCGGAGTATGCAAACAACTAATGACCTCGAGCCGGCAAGCACTTGCTGGTTTGAAATTAAAAAAGGTCTTTCAACAGGTCGCATGGGGCTCTTGTGAGAAGCTCATTTTGGGGTAACATAAAGTTGCTACAAGTAGAGGCACTGTAGTTGAGTGCCCCGACTCCAAAATACCCTCTATCCTTCAATTGTTTTAATTTTCTTGATGAATAAATACGTGCACACTCACTCCCAAATACACACACTCGCACGCACGCTCTAGCTGACAATGACATTTTTAATGGGTACACGGTATAATAACGAGATTAAGTCAATCTTGGTCATTTAATCCTATTTGAGATTGAGTGCAGTTCGAATATCGAGCTCAATTTAATCTTGGGCAAACTTGCACCAAGGTGATCTTAAGATCAAATCAAGTACAAATTTCGAGCCAAAGTCAGTATCGGACCTTTTTGATTTGATCCTACTAAGGGATCAAGTAGAGTTCGAAAAACAAGCTTTAATCAATCCCATATGTGATAGCGTCGGGATCAAGACAAGAATTCCGTAATTGAAAAATCCGAGATCAAGTCAATTCTGTTCATACTTGGAATGAAATATGCTCAATTTGTGTTAATGATTTTGTAGTGTTTGCGTTAGTGGTTCAAACCCACGCCAAATTTTCCGAAGATGCTGATTACTCTGATGGACAACTTTAACGCTGCTGCCCAAGAATTTAAATTTCGAATATTCACCGGTTCAAAACACACACTAGTCGAACTAGCTGACACACCAACTAATCCCAGTGCTTAGCTCTTTCAACTCTTCACACCCATTCATCCATACAATTAACGATTCATATGCCACGCTTTTAAGTTTTTGCATTTTAAGTGAGCCGCAAATCTTTTGCCTTGCTTCTGGGGATTTTCAGAAAGACTCAAAAACTTGTAAGTGTGTGCGGCGTAGAAGTAAAATCAGCTTTTCATTAACCCATACAAACACAGACAGCAATATTGGGCCACAAATTGAGAGCTGTTCTTGGGCCAGGCAGCCAAAAAGTTTTGAAGGACGACATTTCTATTCATTAGTCGTAGCTACACATACAAACACACACGCACACAGATGGATATAGAATTTGCTGCATTGATTTGGTGTCGTTGCCAGCACTTTGTTGCCAAAAAAGACGCACGCTTTATTAGCTTGATGAAAAGTTAACTAAACTTTTAGTTTTTGGTGCCCTTAGCTGGCAGTTCCCAGTTGAATTGCCAGCACGTGGCTGTATATGTATGTGTGTGTATTTAAAATATCAATAAATTCAATTAAAACTATTTCTAAAAGAGGTTAAAAGCCATTGTTTTAACCAGAGAAACGTAAAACTTCCATTTGGCCAAATGTACTTTGCAGTGCACTGCAGCGGCTAAGCGGTCACATCGTATACATACGATACATGCCACAGGTCCTCGCATAACAGTACAGAGCAGTATGGCACTGGTCCTCGGCTAACAGTACAGAGCAGTAAGGCACAGAACATAACAGTACAGAGCAGTAAGAAAACAGTGCCAGCCTTATGTGGGCCAACATTCTGTTAAAAAGAGGCCATCCCTTTCAACGGGGCAATGTTCGAAAAAGGAGAACTGAGGGGGAGGGCAGCTCTGCTAGGTAACATTAACAGAGCCACTGCACTGCTATTGCTTGTCAATGTTATGTTATGCCACTACCATGTAAAAACCAGCCAAAGGAAATGTTTGCTGTTTACATATAACTGTAATGCTGACATTTTAATGTGTGTAACAATACAAGGAAATCATGAATCATGGCCTATGCTCTTGATGAATTGTGCTCTGAAGTGTCATACCAAAAGTGATTTATATTTAGTATGTGCAATAATTTACATACATATATTTTGCTTAAGTATTTTGACAAAGATAATGTATTTCGGCAGAATCTTAGTAAATCAGTCTTTTCACTTAAGAAACTTATATGAGATATCAGACTAGTGCAAAGTCAATCTGAGAAGCTCAAAATGTTCTGATGTTATGAGCCAACTCACAGTAAACTGAAGTAATCTCTTAGCGGTGCCTCCACATTCACCCAGAGGAAGTTTCGACTTGCTTGTGAGGTGTTCTTAGAGTTTCGCTAACTTCTTG
This sequence comes from Lordiphosa collinella, assembly GCA_018904265.1. NCBI lineage: Eukaryota > Metazoa > Arthropoda > Insecta > Diptera > Drosophilidae > Lordiphosa > Lordiphosa collinella. Next base: position 733,065 of record JAEIFV010000053.1, read on the forward strand.
TTTTTACTGCCGGCATGAGGCCCCCCAACTATTGTTCAACATTTTTTTGGATGCGTATAGGCTACATTGCGTCTTCATGTGTTTTCTATTTTTGGAAGATGCCTGGCTGTACCTTCTTGGTGGAGAGCATGTGTTTCCTCTTGTCTGAAGTGATTCTGAGACCGACATCTTTCACTTACAAACATATCTCCCGAAGTGTGTCCTTCATTGAGGAACTAAGGGTAGATGGACTTACTTATGTAATTCTCATTCAAGATGTACTTCTTAAATAGGGCGTCCACCTCTAGGTTCCACAGTAGAGGCACGTTAGGAATCCATCCCGTGTGTGCTCCTCTTTCTATAGACGCGGGTCTCTCTCCGATTGAAACTGTCTACAACTTGCAGTTGACAAAAGCTCCTGGTGCATATTCTCTATGTGCTACTGAAATCGCTTTCTCTACATATGCTCGAAAGAAATGTAGTGCCATGTTTGTTGGCAGGTGTGGCAAGTTCTGTTGGGCTCATTGGGAAGTAAGCTTCCATTATTAACAACTTAAACATTGATTTTTGTCAAGTCTAGTCTTCAATATTAATACTCTGTATCAAAGGTTCACAAAGTATATTAAGTTTGAGCAAATGAATGTAATAGCCAGGAGGAAGCATGTCCGACGCTATGAAGTAAATACATACATATATTCTTGATCAATTTCAACAGCCGAGTCGATAAAGCCAAGTCCGTCTGTTTGTCCGTCTGTCTGTCCATATGAACAAACAGATCTCAGAGATGGTAAGAGTTAGAGCGATAAAACAAGACAAGCCGACACTACTTGACTACACAGTATAAAAAATACTAAGTCAGTAAGACAATTGATCTTAAAAGAACAAAATATACTTAAAAAATATTTAGTCTCTCAGTTTTGAAGCTATCAAGCGGCACACTGATAAGACGTCGGAACAGTGAGAATCGGATGACTAGTTCTTGTAGTTGCCATAGGAATGACATGTATAGCAGTTAAGTGCCTCGTCAAGTTTATTTTCAATTTTTGCCACGCCTCCTCCTGCTCCCGCAATTTCGAAAAAAAACGCAATATGTCCGGCAGTTTTATGGATAGAAAGGTTCGTAACTTCTGAACATATTTAGTAATTGGTATTCGTACTTATCCGCCAAAGGATTGCTAAAGATCGGATGATTGATAGTCAAGTTATAAGCATTAGAAACTTCGCTGCTGCAGCAAAGTAGCAGCGCTGCTTTCAGCAGCTACTGCAGCATCTAAATTCACACTGAGCATACACCTTCGCTGGTACAGAGTATATTTATAGTCGGGCTAGACCGACTTTCTTACTTGTATTGTTATATTGAAGGGATGGTTCCCCACAAAGTATTTAAAGTAAGTAACTTTTAAGTAACTTTAAGCTAAAGTTACCAAAAATCTTGACGAGATGGTTCATTTCCGAACACAGATTCGTGTTTAATACACGAAAATCATCTAGAATTACCACCAACACTTCAATATTCATTGATGTTTATTGCAAGGCATTGATATGTTTATTTAGCCAAAAAAAGTTCGCTGCCCAAGTGCAGTAGATACCCGTCTGCCTACACCACTCGTCTGGCATGACCGATAATTTTCAATCAACATAATAAGCTTATCAAAGGCCCAACAGAGACCACTAAGAAAAAGGTTTATTCTAAGCGGAAATTAAAATGTTGATAGTTGGTAATTAAGTTATGGGGGCACTGAGAGTGACATAATGTCGGAAGTGAACAAGAAAATTGCAATACCGTTAATTGCATTTTGACTTTATCTAAGAAAAATGTGCTTTGTCGTATCAGATTCAGCAAATTAACCGGATATTGTGGAAAAATTACATTTTAATAGCCTTTTTCATGGGTTAAAGGTGTATGCCTTTGACAGAAGCTGTTGCTAACAGAAAATGTTTTTTTTTCGAGTGCAATAAAATTGGCTGCACTATTGGGCTCAGTTATGCTATTCAGCCGATGTGTAATTTATTTAGGGCCGTTCTTGTACATCCAGTTGGATTTTCCGCACTTGCTAAGCTCATGCTCAAAACGAGCAATGCAAATTCACCAAATCCACCAGGATTTGCAAAAACAAGAACTTAAGAAAACGGCCCTTAGGGAAGGCTCAAGGCACATCAAAATGAACACAGATAGTGTAAAAAAAAAGAAAGAAAGTCGGTGAAGCCCGACTATAACGAAGTGCTGCCCATCACCGCTGCGACCAGTGCTGCCCCAAATTGATGTTTTTCTTATAACTCGATTATCGTTCATCCGATCTCCACCATTCTTTTGGCAGATTGATAAATAATCACGATTACTAAATATGTCCAAAAGGTACGAACCTTCTGTCTATAAAACTGTGGGAGATAGAGATTTTCCTTGGGGGCCAATTAAAATAAACTTGATCGCCTGAGTATAAAAGTTTTTGTCCCTAACGTCAAACCTCTATCTCTTACCACCGATTACGGCACGACGACGGACAGGATATATCGACCGCTGTTGATGCTGATCAAGAATATATATAATTTATGGGGTCGGAGATGCTTCCTTCTGGCAGTTACATACTTTTGCACAAACTTAATATACTCTGTGTACCTCTGGTACAGAGTATAAATATCAGTCTACAAAAATAGGGGAAAGTTAACTTCGGCTTGGCCGAAGTTTTTTATACCCTTGCTGTTTGTTTTTTTAAATAAGACTACTTTTCTAACCTTACTTTTCTATGAGAGCTATACTATATGGATGTCCGATTTCTACCATATTTAGTGGAATCTTGGAAAAGCATAACAAACTAACATGTACATTTTTGAAGGCGATTCCATTAAAAGCAAAGAAGTTTTTCACACTAGAACTTCTTTTTCGACAAAACATTCATACTGCAGCTATAGCTATAGTCATCCGATTTTGACAAAACTTTTTAGAATTGTGTAAAAGTATATAGAATAAATATATACCAACGTAAGAGACGTTTCTATTGAAAACAAAAAAGTTTTTCTCAGAAGAACAAGTTTTTCGACCGATTGTTCCTATGGGAGCTATATGCTATAGACATCCAATTTTGACCAAAATTTGTAGAATCGTGTGAGAACATGTACAAATACATGCCAATTTTGAGGACATTTCCATTGAAAACAAAAAAGTTTTTCTAGCTAAGACTACTTTTCAGATAATACTTTACTATGACAGCTATACTACAAGGTGGGCCAAAAGAAGTCATCCGATGTTGTTTGGCTTTCTTTTTGTTTCCAAAAAAAAAACGTATATTCTGATTTTTGATTATATTTATTTGAACCTTTAGAATTTTATTGGTCATTTCGAGAAGATGATATCGGCCAAATGGGCGCCGTTACAGTTGATTGCATTTTTCATCACTTCGGCAAGAACTGCGGGCTGCAGATTCTCGCACTCGTGTCGAATGTTGTCCTTGAGGGCTTCCAAGGTCACGGGCTTGGTTACGTAAACACGGGAAAAAAACCCCACAAAAAAAGTCTGGAACGGTTAAATCTACTTTTCCAACTAAGACTACTTTTCAGACTGTACTTTTCTATGACAGCTATAGTATATAGAAGTCCGATTTCGACCAAATTTGGTGGAATCGTGAAAAAGTATAGTAAACTAAGAAATACGAAGTTTGGAGACGTTTCAATTAAAAACAAAAAAGTTTTTCTCACTAAAACTAGTTTTTCGACCGATCGTTCCCATGACAGCTATATGCTATAGTCATTCGATCCGGCTGGTTCCGACAAATGTGCAGCGTATATGTACCAAAAGACTTCGTGCAAAGTTTGGTGACAGACAGACGGACAAACGGACGGACGGACAGGGCTAAATCAACTCAGCTCGTCGTGCTGATCAAGAATATATATATTTTATGTGGTCGGAGATGCTTCCTTCAAACCGTTACAAGCATCCGCACAATTTTATAGTACCCTCTGCAAGGGTATAAAAAGGGCCTTTTAAACCCTCTTACAATGGAGCAAAGCTGTGTTTCAAAAGCCGGTTATCAAGATTTCTCGAGAACTACTCAACCGAGCTTGATGAAATTTTAGACAGGTCTTCGAGGGCTCTGTGAAATTAGGCCGCGTGAATTTAGGCCGCGGTGCATTTTGTTTGGCGGCCTAATTGCATTCTGCAAGATGAATTTAGGCCGCGACCACAAAATAAAATTATACCGCGGGGCCTTCTTTCACTTTTCAAAATGAATTAAGCCGCGATTACAAAACTAAACTTGTCCGCGCGGTCTAAATTCACAAAAAAATACAACATAAATTTCCCTGTGTAACGGGTATATCGAAGTCGGGCAGGACCGATTTTAACCTTCGCTCTCGTTTTTAGCCGCGTTCGGGGCATTTGACCGATGTATGTAAAATACGGTTTGAGTGCTCTACGTGGGACAAAAATATGTATAATATTTTCCAATTTGTGAAATCCACCCCCAAGTCGGAAAAGAAAAACTAATACCTATATCGGTTATAATAGCTTAACTGACGGCGGCGCAGCGAATCAAGCCGGGTTATATTCTAGTTTTAATACGTATTTAGATATAAGATAACATTTAAGTAGGCACCCTAAAATATTTAGAAATTTTTAATCATTAATCTTTAATGACTGTTTTAACGACCTTTATACTGTTAACTTGCAGTTTTTACTGGCTCGAGGTCTTGCCATGTTATTGACATAACTTTAAACAGAGGCACACAACACAACAAAGGAGGCATCAGGTTGATCGGACGACGTTTCATGAGGGACCAACCTCACTCATCAGCGATCTTGAGCCTGAAATGTCTGTCCAAACAGCAGTCTCCCCATGCCCGAGATGGCAAAACTGTTTGGGAATTCCAAAGGCAGCTTTGCGCGCAAAACACAAAAAAGACAGCTTAAGACAGCTATTCCTCTTTGTGAGTGTGTGGCCTCCGTTTTGGACAACGGCCGCCACTTCTGGACCAAAAGACCTAAAACGCTTGGCACGGCGTTGTTGTTCGAAACTTAATAGAAATAGTTTCATTTAAAACAACAAAAACTCCTGTTTGTATTTTAAGTACCAATATTTACGGATGACGGTGCTGTTGGCGGGCTTCCCAACTACATGATCGATTGCTGCACAATACCGGATCTTTGGAAAATCACTGATAAAAGATATAAAGGAGTCAGAAAGAGCAACTATCTGGATGTACTTATTGTGGCCTGGTGTGGTGCAGCGGGTAGTGTATCTGCCTGCTGAGCAAAAGGTCGTAGGTTCGAACCCGCCACGGGATCGATAAAGAAACAGCGAAAATGAGAAACACACAAGCCAAAAGATTGATAAGGAGATAGCTCGGCTTGGCTCTTTGCCGGGCGTTCGGTTATCCCAAACAGACTGCCGGAGGTTAACGAAATTACACAAGACGATGTCTGCCTGAAATCGCCTGGCGGATGGCTGACATTAAATGTACAAAATCTGGTACTGCTTTGCGGATCGGGCAGGCCATTGGTTACCCTTAGCTGACTGCCGGATGGTTAACAGAAATGTGTTGGCCGACGGCTGTCCCAAAATCGACCAGCACAGTTTCTGCTGAACCGATCTGCCGGTCCGATGTTTACCCTAAACCGGCTGCCAGGGAGTTAATGGAAAGGGTCCTGACCGATTTCTGTCCTACAACTGTCAGTCGGATGGCACTTCACTTCATGCGCGAGCTTCTGGTAGTTCTGTGCTTGATCGGCCAGACCGATGGTAACCCTTAGGTCACCGCCGGATGGTTAACTATACCGGTCACCTGACGGCTTGCTTTCGGCAGCACCTGGCACACAAAAAACTACTGGGTTCTGCCAATTTAAGGCTAATATTGGAGTCAATTTCATTGCATTCGAGAAAACGAATTTCTGTTAGCGATAGCTTCTGTCAAAGGTATACACTGTAAAATGTAATTATTGCACAATATCCGGTTAGTTTGCTGAATTTGATGCGACAAAGCACAATTTACTTAGATTAAGTCAAAATGCAATTAACAGTATTGCAACTTTCTTGTTTACTTCCTACATCACGTCACTCTCAGTGCCTCCTCAACTTAATTACCGACTATCGATATTTCAATTTCCGCTTAGATTAAACCTTTTTCTTCGTGGTCTCTGGTGGCTCTTTGACAAGCTTATTATGTTAATTGGAAATTATTGTGTATATATATATATAAAATGACTAGGCGGCGCACAGTGGTCGTTAACAGACAACCATTTCTTAAAATTTTTTCCACACCCCCTGCCTCCCCCCGCAATTGGAAATCAAAAGCATATCTTTTACAATTTGAAAGGTAGAATGCTCATAACTTCTAGACATATATAATAATTGGCATTATTTATCGATTCGCCATAGGCTTGATAAAGATGAGATGAACGATAGTCGAGTTATAGTATAAGGAAAAGAAACAACAATGCTGGGCAGTACTTTACACACTTTTCACACTTTGTGTGTTTACTCTTAAAAGGCATCTGTTTTAAAGTATAACACAGTCGTGGTTCACCGACCGAACGGCCCTAAACTTGTACAGGGAATTTGACAAAATATATAAATCTTGAATATTTAATAATTTATTTTTGCATCCAAATGTTAGGAAACATGCCACTGTACGAACGGCATAGAGACCGACAATTTGCTACAGCTTGAAACAAAACGAACATAACCATATAGAAGAGCAAGAAGCATGAGGAACTGCAGCACAAAGACACCCTTAGACATAATTGTATACTTAATAATTTAATCAATTTATGCTTAACTATTGATAGAAGTCTCTGATAACCCAACCACCCCTACCCCATCCTACCTACATATATTGTTCAAAGCTGCAAATCCAATTGCATGACTGATGGCCATGCTGATGAGTTCAATCAAGTTGTAAACATGATTTCGCATTCCATTAATGCTGTTGCCAACGCTGACATTCTTAGTAACTCAATACACAATCAACAGCGTTTTAGACTTCGTTTGTATAAGAAAAAATACAACAAAAAAAAAACAGCAGGGAAATCAAATCATAAAAAATAATATGCGGCGCAACAGGATTTCCTTCACGAAGGCAAAGACAGCTGACGAAAGGGAATCAACATTGACGACGACTAGAACGAAATGGCCTCCTCCTCACCTCTAGGAAACGAGCAGTTTCACCTACTTGTCCCACTTCCTCTGCTCGACTTCAAATTGATGCAATTTATGAAAACTTTTGTGCGCTCAATTGCAAGGACGAGCGAGTGGGCGAGCTGCTCTATCATTTTTATGCACTTGCCCGGGTTGTGTGTGCCAAAGCAATTTCTTAGCTTTTCTCGATGTTGAGCTCTTTTGCTGTATTGTGCGGCAAATTAAGCGCATTGCAAGTGATTTGATTTGCCTTCATATAAAAAATACTTGAAATTTCATTTGCCATTTCGGGCATCCAGTTTAAAGTTGCCAGGCCAAAGCGAACGAAAAGTAATTCCCTGCTAATGACTGTCATTTGTATTTGGGAAATGAAATGTGCGCCAGACCTGCCAGCGCTTATTTATTTTTATGGCAAAGAAGACGCTTAACCAGAAGAATCATCAGTGGCAGCAGCGCGTGCCTGTAATTACAGGCAAAACATTGAAAAGTTCCTGAAAATTATGGCATTTCATAAGCATGAGTGCAGTTTTGGGAAAAATAAATGAAGGCAGCCGAAGGCCATAAAACAAAACTTAACGTATACTTCAGCAATTGAAAGGCAAGGGATTAAGAGATGAAACAACAAAAAGCTAAATATTTATACAGTTTATTACTATTGATTAGGAGAAGTGTAAACTAGTAAAGGCTACTTTAGTGGCTTTTGACAACCTTTAATCCGATCTTTACTTTCCTTTGGCGGATTGAAAAATAATCCTGATTACTAAATATGTCCAAAAGGAACAAACCTTCTATATAGAAAACTATGGCAAAAATTGAAAATGAACTTGATCTGCCTGCAAGTATAAAAAGCATATGTCCCATACATGTCAAACCACTATCTCTTACCATCTCTGAGATCTGTGCGTTCATACGGACTGACAGACGGACAGACTGACACTTTTGCACAAACTTATTATACTCTGTGTACCTCTAGTACAGAGTATAAAACGGCTCGATATTTTTCAAAGGTTGAACATTTATTGGAAAGGTTGGTTCATGTTATTTATTTATTAAAAACAATTCCGTTCAAATGACCACCACAGCTGACTTGGCAGTAGCCCATTCGAACCACCCAATTTTTCAAACCATTTTCAATTGTTTCTGCCCGTATGTATGTTATCAATTGTTTCGGGATTGCTTACATAACATTTGACCGCTCCCCAAAGATAATAGCCTAAAGGTGTCAGATCACAGCTTCTTGGCGGCCAATGCACATCTCCATATTTGCTGATTATTCGATTTTCGAAGATAGGGCGCAGAAGATCGATTGTGGCGTGCGCTGTGTGGCACGTAGCGCCAATTTGTTTAATCCAAATATCGTCTAAGTCTTCCGCTTCAATTTCCTCGAAGCTTAACATTGCGCGTTAGCGCTCACCATTCACGGCCACGGTGGCTCCTTCTTCATTTTCAAAGAAAAATGTACCAATGATGCCTCGAGACCAAAATCCGCAGTAAACAGGGACACGTGGTAGGTGCATTGGCTTCTCAATGACGATATACGGATTTTCTGAGTCCCAGAAGCGAAAATTTTGATTATTAACATAACCACTGAGGTGGAAATGTGCTTCATCCGAAAAGATTATTTTTTGGTAAAATTCACCATCAGTTGAACTTTGTATGGCTTCATGGCAAGGTCTTTATGCAAAATTCGCATCAAAGAAGTGCGCGAAATGTCCAATTGTTGAGATCGATGGCGAGTTGACGTCGATGGTTGTTCACGCACATTTTAAACAACCGCAGAAATGTTTTCAGTCGAGCGCACCGGACGAGTACACGGGTTGTTTTATCCATTAACATTCCACTTTTACGGACTCGCTTCACGAATTGATCCACAAATTGAGTTTTCAAAACATATTTTTGGTAATTTTTTTTTTCAAATTTTGCACAGTTTGAGTCGAGGACTCATCACTTTGGAAATATGTTTTGTATATTTCCCAACTTTCTTCAAGCGAAAAGCGACCCATTTTGTAAATGTCAAAGTTTGTACTAAATATTAGTCGGTTTCCGAATGACATTTGACGTTTTTAAAGTCAAATTATGAATAGTTCAAATTCCAAACACTAGATCGATCACCCTGTACTATTTCAATGGTACAATGTTACTGCCAAATATCGTAGTGGTAAAAGCCTAGCTTTGGATAACGCTTTCGATATTAGTAAGTTATGCGCTCAAGAATCGTGTAGAGAATTTGCCCCAAGAGGAACCAGGGGGCACAGACGACCCATTCGACACGGAGGACACGGAAGACTGTAAACCACCAGATACATTTAAAACAGAACGTTCTTCCAAGAAAAGTGCAGTGGATTTAGTTACAAAAGGAAAGATCAGTACCAGAAAAGCTGCTAAGCTTGGTGAACCGGTATGAAATGAGCGTTTTTTTGTGAAAATAAAACACTAATTATTAATGGGAAAGTAAAAAACATTTTATTCAAAGTATTGGCCATTGTTTTCTACACATTTTGACCACCTTTCTGGCAATTTGTGGATACCACGCCAATAAAATTGTTCGTCTTTTAAAGCAAACCAACCAGACACGCAATTTTCGACCTCTTCGTAGGAATGAAAGTGCTGCTCAGCCAATGCGTGTCCCATCGATGAAAACAAATGGTAGTCGGAAGGAGCCAAGTCTGGTGAATACGGCGGGTGGGGTAGCAGCTCCCAGCCAAGTGTTTTGATTGTATCCTGAACCGGTTTTGCTTTGTGTGCAGGTGCATTGTCATGGAGCAAAATTACCTTTCCGTGTCTTCTGGCCCATTCTGGTCGTTTCTCGATCAATGCATGGTTCAAATTGATCATTTGTTGTCGGTAGCGATCAGTATTAACGGTTTCACCAGGTTTTAGGAGCTCGTGGAACACCACACCTTTCTGGTCCCACCAAGCACACAGCATTGTCTTCTTGCCGAATCGATCTGGTTTTGCAGTCGATGTCGATGGTTGTCCCGGATTAACCCATGATTTTTTCCGTTTAAATCGATTTTCCGATTAAATCCATTTTTCATCGCCAGTAACAATCCGATGCAAACCCGATTTTCTTTCGTGTCTTTGAAGCAAAATTTCACAAGTGTTTTTTCGGTTTTCCATCTGTCTTTCATTCAATTCATGTGGCACCCATTTTCCACACTTTTGGATCTTTCCCATAGCTTTTAAACGGTCAGAAATTGTTTGTTGTGCAACATTTAACATTTCTGCCATTTGCTTTTGACTCAAAGTGTCATCTCCATCCAATATCGTTTGCAATTCGGCGTCTTCAAACTTTTTTGGTGGTCTTCCACGTTCTTCATTTCTCACATCAAAATCATTATTTCTGAACCGTTGAAACCATCTTTTGCATGTTGCTTCTGATAGAGCATGATCACCATATGCCTCGACAAGCATTCGATGCGACTCTGCAGCACTTTTCTTCAAATGAAAACAAAAAATTAATGCTTTCCGCAAATCATCACTTTCTGGTACAAAATTCGACATTTTTAGCACGATGAAAAAATATGATGTTGTCTGTTCAATGACTTGATGTATACTAAATATGTTTCACAGATGCCATAGCAAACAAAAAAAAAAAAAAATAAAGGCTCATTCACAACAAATGTTCCTTATCGAGACATTTGTATCTTGACGCTCACTTCATACCGGTATACCGGTAAACTATAAAAACTAGTTTTACGACCGATCGTTCTTATGACAGCAATATGATATAGTCATCCGATCCGTCCGGTTCCGACAAATGTGCAAAGTTTGGTGAGGATAGCTTTAAAACTGACGGAGGAGATAGAAACAGACGGACAGGGCGAAATCAACTCAGCTCGTCATGCTGATCAAGAATATATATACTTTATGTGGTCGGAGAGGCTTCCTTCTATGCGTTACAGACATCCGGACAATTTTTTAATACCCTCTGCAAGGGTATAAAAAGGAAATTCAAGCAGTTGTTCTTAAGAATGCAACTCGGGAAATAAAGCTTGACGTGCTTGTCATTAAAAACTGGCGATCTTCGACTATATACAATGGTATCAAAAAACATAAAAGATGATTTTAATCTCTGGCAGTGTAGAAAAATGATGGTATGCGAGCAGTTTGTTGGTAGTCAACACCACATTCAGGACTTGATTTTGAGACACGTGATGGATAATTTGTTGGGTGGAAAGACATCATCGCGCAATGAGTGGAACGCTATTTCGGTCCATGTCAGGCTTAAGAAGCAGATGATCCCAGACGCTTGCGCACATCTCGGCAGACTAGTTTAGAGGTACCCAGAGCCATCTTAGGTCCGCGAAGACACAATAAATATATGAAGAAATAATTTCTAAAGCAACACCAACGAAGCCTGGTGCTGTGTCTGTGTGCTCGTGGCTGTCTGATGCATACTTAATCATTTGTCGCCAACAACAAATTCTGCATTGATTGCGTCCCTTAAATATTTGTTGTTACGTTTAATTTTGTAAGAGGAATAGGAAATAAAGGGAATACAGAAAATATACGAAGTTGATGATGCAATTGTGCTATGTATGAGTTTCTATGCGTAAAACAACAACGAATGCGTAGCTGGCACTTAGGTCGTGGGCAACCCTGGTCAGTAAAAGTATAGGCTTTTCGCCTTTCACATGAAAAATCACACAAAGTTAGCGTGCAGCCAATATTAATAAATAATTTTGTGATCATTCTAATAAAGACTCACTAAAAGTTGATGGACAACAGCTTAGCAAATAGGGACTCAAAATTTTACAAAAGCTAAGATCGAAGTCCATTTGTAAATTGGAGTTAAATTAATACATTTTTGTTTAACTTCCTTAGGGGGCCATTTCATACTCACCCATATTAGTGCATTAGTTACTTTAAAATGAAGACTGATATTTAGTGCCTTTTCTGAAAGTATTCTAAATATGTCGCTTTGCCCACTTGTAGAATGTTTATTGAATGTTTGATATTTCCAACCTTTTTGCTGTGAAATTTTCATTCAATTTAGTTCTAGGTCTTGCGGGCCATTATTAAATTCTATACCAACTTCTTCAGCTGATTGAATCAATTTGGATGTGAGGCAGCCCCCGGGCGCCATCATCGATTGCACCAGCAGTATCAGTGTCAAAGGATGACCTTATCCAATGGCCTCCAAATCAATTCAAATGGCGACTTAGCCTTGGGCAGTCGGTTAATTTGATTGATTATGCTGGGGTCAAATGTTAGAGATTGCCAGTTTGTGGGTGTTTGTTGTCTCTTATGATTTTCCCAACTATCATTTGAGTTATAAATTAAAACGTATTTTATACGATTTTTGTCTCCTTTGCCATCTGCTAAAATATAAATAACACTCATTATGCACTGCTGCTACTCCACCTACTCCAAGCGGGCAGATAAACACATGTGGCATACTAAACAGTCGACAGTTGTATGTGGCACGTAGTCAGTGTAAGTGGTGGCGCGATTTGCTGTGTGCCCTAAGAAAAATGTACTACTAAATCTATGAAAAGTCAACGTGGTTAAACCTGAGGGCACGTTGGCTGATGGGCTTACTATTTAAGAGCATTTTTTATTTAGGAAAATATACAAAAATTTTGGATATTCGAAATGAAATGTCTTTAATTGCAGTGTGGATAGAGTGAAATTTGAGTTAATGCTGTAACACTCACACGTATAAAACACAAACGCATTACATTTTCTGTATTCATCCGTCCAAACGAGTCTTAGGACTACGAACAACCACATATGAAAGAGAAAGTGCAGCTTGTCAGCAAATTACACTTTAATGTGAGTAGTTGTTGAGGCTACTTCTCTAACTTGGGTTTCTTAACTCAAAAAATTTCATAAAATCTGACAGCATGCCAGTGTGTGACAACCCACCAAGAGTGCTTACAAACAATGAAGATGATCTGTTTGCAATTACCAAAGTAACTAGATGAGGTTTAGAATATACAAGACTTACTCAACTCATTTCACAAAAATTTAAATTACTGAAAATAGAGGGCAAAAGTATCAAATTTCAACTCCACTCCACAGACATGGAAACCAACTTAAAATTAGGAGGTACAAAAAGCATTCAGCATCAGGACGAATCATGAACTAACATTTCAAACACAAAACACGGCACGGCAGTTGGCTGAATGCAACCAATACTGAAATATTCAACCAAAACATTATATCCGATTTAAAAAATTATTGGTCGGTTTTCGTGTGAACGTTGCTTTTCTAATGTAAAGTTCACAATGTTGTATCAAAAGTAAGCAGAATGTCTATGGCTACTAGATCAGGTCTTTTCTTTTTGACGAATTGAATCCACTTGGTATTGAGCAATCAGTTTTAGCTGCTTAAGCAATTCCGATTTTCGTCAAACGTAATCTAGTGATCGTTTGAATGGTTGTCACCTTTAATATAACATTGTTAAGTTTAGACTTTAAATACTCGGAATTCAGAACAGGGACGATTATCTTTTTTTTTAATTTCCAGTGGATGGTGGGTGTTATTATTAAGGGTTTAAGAAAGATTGCACTTTTTTCTGTTGTTGATTTACTAAAGTCTACTTCTGAAAAACATTCCTGGAACACATCCTAACTCGCTGCCTCATCGACCACACGCGTCACGGTGCGACAAATCACAGTATTAAGCTCTTAGCTATGGTGCCGGGTGGCTCAGCGGCTAGTGTGCGCGACCGCTGTGCATGAGGTCGTGGGTTCGATCCCGCCTCGGAACATCTAATGAAAAGTTTTTTTCTTTGAATAAAACTTTACACCCGGCCACACCTCTTTGCTGTTGGCGCCAGCATTGCAGTAATTAGCCATGAAAAGCTTCTCAAAAACTGCCGTTCGGATTCGGCGTTAAACTGTAGGTCCCTTTCTCTTGTGCGAAAATTAGAAGCGCACAAGCCAAGAGATTGAGAGAAGCTCGGCTTTGGCCCTTTGGGGCTGTGTCAACGTGACAAGCCTTGGGGCTGTGTCAACTAGACAAGCCATTTTACTTTACTTTACTTTCCCAGAGGTACCCAGAGTATATTAAGTTTGTGCAAAAGTATGTAACAGCTAGAAGGTCTGAGACCATAAAGTATATTCTTGATCATCATCAACAGCCGAGTCGATCTAGCCATGTCCGTCTGTCCGTCCGTCTGTCTGTCCGTATGAACAAACAGATCTCAGTGATGGTAAAAGATAAAGGATTGACTTGTATGGGACAAAGACTCCTTATACGTGCAGGCAGATCAAGTTTATTTTCAATTTTTGCCAAGCCCCCTCCCGCCCCCGCAATATCGGAAAAACGTAATATCTCCCACAGTTTTATAGATAGAAGGTTCGTACCTTTTGTACATATTTAGTAATCGGGATTCTTTATCGATCCGCCGAAGGAATTGTAAAGATCGGATGAACTATAGTCGAGTTATAAGGAAAACAAACAATTATGGGCACCGGTCGCAACGGTGATGGGCAGCACTTCACCGGGCTTGACCGACTTTTTTCTTGTGTTCGTATGAACTTTGCCAGAAATTTACTCGGCTTAAGATATAACAAGCCAAACCGCTAGTGCGCCAACTCAGGTTGAAATCGAAAACTCTGATATTTTGTTCAGATGATGCTTTTCTATCGGGTCACCGATTAATCATAGAGGAGATGTAAAATTTTTTTTGGTTTTTTGGCCTGTTTTCACATATGCGTGAATGATCAGCTTTCCGATTTGCTGTTGCAAAATTAAATTCTTCCATTCGGTCTAAAAATATTCCTTTCATTCATTAGCCAACTAATTAAAAAATCATTAAGCTTACCCGCGTCTCTGATTTTCATTTCCCTTTTGCAGCTACTTATGTATATCAAATGTCCTCCTGCTATTCTGTGGTATGCAAATTGCATATCCTTTTCCTTGCTAATTAAGCGATTTGCTTGACTTGCACTCAATTAAGAAAACGCACGTCAGGAGTGTGCAATTAACTGGAATTAGCACTTCCTTTGAGGTCTAAACTCAAATCGCTTGCTCATTTGTCACTGGGCAGGTGAAAATACTTTAAAGTCGATTCTGAATTTCATAAAAAGGTAACCGGGCTTGGAGAAAATTGCTGCCAATTACTTTATTATTTGCATTTAGGGAATTCACCCCAGGCCTCAACTCCCTGAAAACTTTCCAAATCTTTGACAGAGTCTGAGGAAATAATGGCCATTGCCAGCTGCCGCTTGTACGCTGGAGTGTGTTTTGTATCGAAGGAGCGGGGCGGCGTTCATCATTTTTCGACCGTCGTTTCCGTTTCCGATGTGGCGGCGCGTGTGAATGCGAATGTTAGTGGCGGTGGGCGGGTGTGGATTTAAACTTTTCATAAACCTTAAGTGGAAAACTTTTATTTTATACCCCCCGCCACTCGCGCAGGTTGTTCTTGCTATTGTTGTTTATGCCACCTAGTTGATTCAGTCAGCAGCCGGTTGGGTCGGAAATGGTACAATATGTAGGACCCGAAGTCACGTAAGGCAAAAGTTTTTCGAAATCATTTTAACGCCTTTTGAATTTTTTTCTGAAAAGTTTATGTGCGTCCAGCGACAGCGACAACCACTTGAAAGTAGGCAATAAAAATTGTCAAACAAATAAATATTTGTGGTAGGTCCTGATCGGGTCCAGCAATTGTGTTGGGAATTCATTTTTCTACGGATTTTTTATTGCTTTACGTGAGTGTTGAAATCAAAGTTTTTCATTTCATTTTCAAGGGCCAGTGGGATGCGAGAAATTATCTCTTTAGTGTGTTTTTGTTTTATTTTATGTATTTATTCACAGGTACTACATTCATTTAGACAAACCAACAAGGCTTTAGTTTTAATATAAATTTCCATGTACATAAATCTAGTGAACGTTGTTCTGTTTGTTGTTTCGACAGGCTTCGCTGCATTTAAATGTCAAATTGTGGGAGTGTATACGGGGCGAAACATCAGACTGCAACTGGGTTAAATGCGCTGCAATGAAAAGAAGTTCGGTTTAGGCTTTGAGCATGATTGTTTTTTTCTTTGGAAGTGGCGTATTAGTAGAATTGGTTTCAAATCTTTCTTTTCAGCGTTACAATTTATGGTATTAGGGATTATGTCGTTGGCTTCACTATGGTAATAATCGAGCTTGTTGATTAATGAGTGTAAAGCGAACCGCGCACTTACTCTCTAGAACTCTCAGCATTAAATTCGCAAGCTACTCAAGTTCAAATAATAAATTTTAGCAAAGACAAAGCGAGTTCGTCTTATACAATCCTGAACACTAGAGGTGTCCTCAGAAAATGCTCTAACAGCACTTGAATTTGCTATGCACGCAGTCACAGGCCACAGGCAGTCAGATGAGCGCACACATGCAGCAACCGCACTGCTTAGCAGTCTGTGGCAATCGAATAAACAGCAGATACGCAATAACTCAAAAACTCAGGATTGTGTAAAATTTTGTAACAGCCTGAAGGTGTTATCTCTGACACTACATAAAAACTTCATCGGGGGTGACATCTACTTTGTTTTTACGCCATTTATTTGCAAATAGAAATTATTTGTAAATAATTAACTCACTGTTTATACGCTAAATATCTTTCGAAAATATATGTATTTTTTAGTGATGCCTGATTTGTTATAACTGTGTTTCTGGTAACATTGAGCGCAGAAATCGATGACAAACAACTTCATTAGGCCAAGAAGTTACGTTGTCACCTGCTTGGTCTAATTGCCGTGCTTGTTTTCAGTTTGTGTTTTTAACATAGCAAACCCCTTGAATCTTATTTGCAAATAAGTCTACTAATTCGCGTAGGTTTGTGAAGTCGGTATGTGCATTGGCATTGGTTGGTTTGAAACCAACCGAAGAATTGGTTTTCGGTTGGAATGTGGTTGGAAGAGTTTTCTGTGTCATCCCCGTATATATATTCGTGATCACAGAGAGAAAACAAAATTAGCTACACGCCGCGTGTAGAAATGACAATCCTTACGAAACAATCCACACAAAAATATGTAGAAATCAAAAAGTTACACGTGGCATGTAGAACTAAAAAACGTAAACGAGGCATGCAGAAAAGTTAAATGCTGCGTGGACAAATGCAAGGGGTACATGAAAAGAGAAAATCAGCGTTTTTCCAAATTATTTCTACAACATCCAACAATCTAAATACTACAGGGAAATATAGGTATTCTACATTAACGTTTAAATATTGAAAGTATATAAATTCAGAACGAAAATGTAGCTCAAATTCAGTACAGAAAAGTTTCATTTTTTATGTAGAAAACTGTTCTCCAGTAATAACTTGTAGGTTTTCTAAATAAACGTTTACGACTTCAAATGCTGAATGCTACATTACAAATCTACACGAAACGTGTAGCTCACAGTCGCTTGTCGCTTCCCTTTATAATTGTAAAAAAAAAATAGGGGAAGTTAACTTCGGCTCGGCCGAAGTTTTGTATACCCTTGCAGCTTCCATTGGAAACAAAAAAGTTTTTCTAAGACTACTTTTTGGACCTTACTTTTCTATGGGATCAATAATATATAGATGTCTGATTTCGACCAAACTTGGTGAAATCATGGAAAAGCATAATACACTGTTAGTTACGAAAATTGGAGGCGATCCCATTTTAAACAAAAAAGTTTTTCTAACTAGAAGTCTTTTTCGACCGATCATTTATACTGCAGCTATATGCTATAGGCATCCAATTTTTATAAAACTTTGTAGAAATGTGTTTAAGTATATAAAATAAGAATATGTCATAATAAAGGACGTTTTCATTAAAAACAAAAAAGTTTTCCTCCTTCGAACTAGTTTTTCGACCGATCGTTCTTTGTTGAATTGTGTAAAAGTATATAAAATATAGTAAGTGTATGCCAATAATAAGGACGTTTTCATTAAAAACAAAAAAGTTTTTCTCACTAGAACTAGTTTTTCGATCGTTCGTTCCTATGGTAGCTATATGCTATAGTCATCTGATTTCGACCGAACTTTGTTGAATTGTGTAAAGTATAAAAATAAGTGTGTTCCATGATAAGGACGTTTTCATTAAAAACAAAAAGTTATTCCACTATAGCAAGTCATCGATTTCGACCAACTTTGTTGAATTGTGTAAAAGTATATAAAAAAGTGTATGCCAATATAAGGACGTTTTCATTAAAAACAAAAAGTTTTTCTCACTAGAACTAGTTTTCGATCGTCGTTCCATGGCAGCTATAGCTATAGTCATCGATTTCGACCAAACTTTGTTGAATTGTGTAAAAGTATATAAAATAAGTGTGTTCCAATGATAAGGATGTTTTCATTAAAAACAAAAAAGTAATTCTTACTAGAACTAGTTTTCCGACCGATCGTTCCTATGGCAGCTATATGCTATAGTCATCTGATTTCGACCAAACTTAGTAAACTAAGAAATACGTACTTTGGAGGCGTTTTCATTAAAAACAAAAACGTTTTTCTCACTAAGACTAGTTTTTCGACCTATAGTCATCCGATCCACCATAACCAAACCAAAAGCTTGCTAAGCAGAGATTTTATTAGTTTTAAGGCTATTCTTGGAAAAATGTCATCAGTCAAAGGACGATGAGCCATTCATTTGCTAGAAGGTATTGTTTGTGATTTAATAAATATATCAATTGAATTATATATTACTAATATTTTGGGTTATTAGATGAACATTGATGATGACATGAATTTGCAGTGAAATATTTATGTAATCCGGCTACATCCATTGCGTCTGAAAAGACATTTAGTAAAGCCGAATAGACCCTATCGGATAGACGCTGAAGATTTTGGAGCGTTAAACATGAATAATTTTTAAAAGGCTTAATATTAATAAGAAATAATTGATCTAGAGCAGCGATGTCCAAAATTTGAAAAGGTAGCCACGCGTGGTTGGTAAGCCAAATTCTGCCGGCGTCGCAGCGTCACATGTATAGAGAGAGGGAGAATATGTGTATTCTATAAATAGAACGCTCGGCAGCATTTGACTTACGACTTATGTGTTCGGCTGTTCGGCCGGTCAGTTGCTTTGCAGCATTCAATGAGGAAAGACCATAAGGCGCATGATTTTTACACTACACTGAAAAAAATGTTTGATCTCAATTGGGAAATTGAATTATTTTTCATTGAGAATATGGATGGTAACGCTCAATGTTTATTGTGCCATTACGTTGCATGTCGCTTTACCTTTGATGTTATTAAAAGGCACTACCAACTTTGCCACGGGGGTTATAATGAAATAAAGGGGAGGGAGAGAGACTTAAAAATTTTAGAGATGCAGGCAAGACATTTTTTAATGTTTATAGCTGACAAGGAAGAATTCATCCAACCTGACAACAATAAAATTGATAAAACTTTGCTAAACTTAGCATCTTATACAGTTGCTTTAGGTCTGGCCAGACAATGTCGCCCATTTAGTGATACAATACAAATACGCTGCTCATCGATTTAGATTGTTTTATGTTTGAATCGCATGAATTTTATTTTTTCAGTGTAAAGCAGTAAAACGTCACCTTGGCTTCGTGTTTCGCTGCTTCGCACACAAACAAACGCTTTCATTGTGTGAGTTTGGACACCACTGATCTAGAGCCTTAGAAAGGACATTAGCGCTATAATTTGTTTGATATATATTTAAATTAAAGCCCCACTAACATGCTCAACTTTGTACACACAAAAAAAAATCCAAACGTTATTACATCAATCCGAAACAGGATTGAAAACAGGGTAATCCCGGATATTCTTAAGCCGATCCGAAAAAAGATTGATTTGATCTCACTTTTTTCAATCCTGAAAAGATCAAATTTATCCCGAAAAAGATTAAATTAATCAAAAAATTCGAGCTCAATTTAATCCCAAATTAATCACTTTAGGTTTTTTTGAGATTAATTTGCTCCCAGAAAGATTCCTCTACCTTTCCTTTCTTCCTCCATTTTCCATAGTACTCACCCACCGACACCAGTTTTGGTATATTTAAAGCTTCTGAAAAAAAAACAAAGAAATATAAAAATTATTGTTGTCTTGTCTGAAACTGGTACTCACAACTTTTCAGCTTTACACTGAACACGAATGGCATGGCATCTCATCGCACCCCATATTACATGTTTGTTGTCCAATGTCTTGAATGCTATTTATACTTTTCTGCATCGTTTCTAATTTATGAACATTGTAATCTTGAAGCACTTTTGGAATGAAACAAGCTCGAAAGGATTGCGTCAAGCCTTAAAAGATTGAATTGAGTAGAATATCCCGTAAATCGAGATTGAATTTTTAAGTTCGTGCCAGGATTACTCTAAGAAAAAAAGATTGAATTTATCTCGCCGTTTTTTTTCTGTGTAGGCTGAAGATGTATTTATTAATAGCAACATGAGAACCAAAAAAATTTTGTCATTTATAATTCGCAAGTTCATATTCGGCTAATCTTCGCTTATATAGAAGCAATTGTTAATGGCTGTTGGTGTGGAAAGCGGTTAGAATCTCACTGAGGAGTCTAGATTGGTACTAGACGTTACATGTCTGGGAAACCTTAACCTGTTTGTGTCCATATTTTCATATCATTGTTATTGATTTCTTGAGTATTATTGGATTATAATCACTCCACTGCCTTGAGACGGGTAAACAAACACTCTGAATAAATTAAATATATTTTATTAGAAAGATATGTACGTTCATAATGTATTTCTATTTAATCTCAAGCAAGAAAGTGCTTTGGGAAGGTATATTTTCAGACTGTCAATATTTGAAAAACATCGATCGAAACACCTCCAAAACATCGTTCTTCCAAGACATCGATGTTTCTCCAGCTTTGATATTTGGAAATTTCTGTTGTGAACTCTGAAACTGAAATTTTTACAAACGATTCCTGGCAGGGCATTTGCAAGCCCCTTGAACCAACATCGCTGCATTTTGAGTAAGCATTTTTTTTCTCTTTTTTCAAATGTTTAATTTATATTTGTGTTGCTGGTGAAATTTATATTGTTGCTGCCGGCCGGTTTGTCCTTGTCCCGCGCGGACATGTGCATATTTCATGACAAAATTGCATATTTTAGCACAAAGCTAAAGCCAAGCGGTGTACCTTGTGCTCCTCCTTCCATCCCACTGTTGGTGTAAATTTCAAGCCAAGTGTAACACCTTTTTGCTGTCAGATGTTTTTTAGGGGTTTGATGTGGCTGCTGTTTGTGTCTGCTTTCATTTTTCTTGTGTGCATTTTTTTTTTAGAAGAAATTTACATTCATACATATGTACAATGTACGTACACAGTCAATAGAAGGGAGGAAGAGAGAGAGAGAGAGAGCGGTTTAAATTGTTTAAGTGCTGAGAAAAAGCCAATCGACGGTTACTGTTCGCTGTGTTTGCTGTTTGTTTGGCGAGATTGATTTGAATTTGGTGGAAATAAATTTGTTTTTATTTTATTTATGTGAAGCATAATTGGTTTTTGGTTTGAGAGGCATTGGTGCAGCAACTTTGTTTCGTTAAAGTGGTTGTGGGGTTCTGTCAGATTTATACAACCGTGAAGGGTGCTTTAGCTACCCCCATGCCGCTTCTTTCACAGTAAGCTGCTTTCTCTGTACATTGAAGGGTCTCCTGGTTGTTTCATTCTAATTAACTTCAAAGTCGTTGCAATTGCCTTTTAAAATTTCAATATTTGAAAGAAGCTAAGACAGATTCTAGAGAAGCTGTTAAAACCATTTAATATCAGTAATTTCGGGTTACACCATTTTTACTTGATTTAAGTACGAAATAGTTAGAAGAGTAAATTCATCCATTACTTTCATGAGTACCAAACTTTTCGAATTGATTTATTTCAACCATAGCGACGGATCATTCGTTTCAAATAATCCCTGACCTTATATATATTTGCATAGAGATCCCCATTGACGGCTCCCTCTACACAGTGGGAGCCATAAATATTTATACCGCATAGCTGATTTTGATGCAGCAACAGATCTCCCTTGGCCGTCTGACAATCGCTTAATTTGTTCGTATTCTGGGCACACAACATGCCCTCGGTAATGTAGGCGGACTCATCCTGGGCATAGCTACGCTTGCACGCCCCATTGCCAATGATTTGTGTGCGCAAAAACCGTAGATGCATCTGCGACATGTACATGGTGACATTGGCCTGACGCTTGAGTGAGACATTACAAAGTCCAGCCGGCTGGAGGGCAGGGTCTTGCAGGCGAAACCTTAAAACCAGCAAGGCCAGATCAGAATCAGGGTTGATGATTACATTGTCCACTGCATACAAGCGACTGCGGGTGGCCTGAACTTTGTACAGCTTAACCAACGATTTCTTGGGGAAACAGTGAGCGGAGCTTAGGACCAGGCGTGACGAAATCAAGGCTCCTGTGCAAATATTCTCATTATGCAGCCGCAGTTTAACTAAAAAATGCATGGAACTCCTGGGCTTAGCTGTGGTTTTGTCCACTCCATGGTAAACAGAGCCTCAACGCGGGCGGGAATAATCTCCAGACTGTCAGCCTGTTGGGGAGTAATGGTGGCAGTTCTGGCTAAGGCCTGCTTGTAGGGGTAAGGCACTAGGTACTCAATGACGCGCACTATCTGATATGGCTGACCAGGATTCGGCACTTGGCCAACCATATACTGTGGAACTTTGTTGGTAGGTTTTACTGACGCAAGTTGTAAGAACAATGAGAGTACGTGCAGCAGATGCTGGGGCTGCATAATAAGCTAGGTACTGCTTGGCTTAGTTCCTAAATCCCGCTAAGTGGAAATCATTAAACATGGCTATCAGTCAGGGTTAATTAGACTTTTCACGCTTATATGTACACTGCTACAAAAAGTGATAAGTATTTTTGTATTCTTGATCAGTCGAGTCAATCTTCTATCTTATAATCTTAATATATAAAAATGAATGTTTGTCTGTCTGTCCCTTTTGCCTGCCTAAACCGTTCATCCGATTGCGATGAAATTTTGGGAAATGGTTGACTGCTTACCAGGGAAGGTTTCTACGTTAAAAAAATAGGGAAAGTTAACTTCGGCTCGGCCGAAGTTTTGTATACCCTTGCAGTTTGTTTTTCTAAATAAGACTAATTTTCGGACCTTACTTTTCTATGGGAGCTATACTATATAGATGTACGATTTCGACCAAACTTAGTGCAATCATGGAAAAGCATAACAAACTGTTAATTTCGAAATTTGGAGGCGATCCCAATTAAAACAAAAAGTTTTTCTCACTAGAACTTCATTTCCGACCGATCATTCATACTGCAGCTATATGCTATAGTCATCCGATTTTGATAAAACTTTGTAGAAATGTGTTAAAGTATTTAAAATAAGAATATGCCAATAAAAAGGGCGTTTTCATTGAAATCAAAAAAGTTTTCCTCACTCGAACTAGTTTTTCGATCGATCGTTCCTATGGGAGCTATATGCTATAGTCATTCGATTTCAACGAAACATTGTAGAGTTGTGTAAAAATATATAAAATAAGTGTATGCCAATGATAAGGACGTTTCATTAAAAGCAAAAAAGTTTTTCTCACTAGAACTAGTTTTTCGACCTATCGTTCCTATGGCAGCTATATGCTATAGTCAGCCGATTTCGACCAAACTTTGTAGAATTGTGTAAAATTATATAAAATAAGTGTATGCCAATGATAAGGACGTTTTCATTAAAAACAAAAAAGTTTTTCTCTTTAAGACTAGTTTTTCAACCGATCGCTCCTATGACAGCTATATGCTATACGCATCCGATCCGGTCGGTTCCCACAAATGTGCAGCGTATTTGACCCAAAAGAATAGAAACAGACAGACAGACGGACGGACAGACGGACTGATTAAGAATATATACTTTATGTGGTCGGACAATTTTATCTTACCCTCTGTGGGAGATATGACCTTTTTTCAGAATTGCGGGGGTGGCGGGGGGCGTTGCAAAAATTCAATATAAGGAAAAAATTGTTTTTTAATTTTAAATTTATTATTTTAATGACTAAAGAGATAAAGCTTATAAATAAAGTCATTGATCACAAAAGTCTCAAGTGTATTTAAACTTCGGCACAGACGATTTGAAATTCATCTGAAACTAAAAAGCACTTAAGGTATTTCATCTAGAATGCAATATATTCTACGAAGTCATAATAAACATCAAAATAGTTATGAATAAAAACTGTTATAAATTATTTGCGAGAGACCCAACACTGTTTTTATGGCTAGACCATAATCTTATACATTTCCCTTCGAGCTAGACTTTTGAATAAAAAATGAAATCTCCTGAAGTTCTGTGGCAGATTTTCAAACCAACCATTCGTGTCTAAAGCATGTCTACGGTTACTAAATCAGGGAGATCGAAATAGTTTCATTTATGACAACAAAATCCGGGGAGTAAATCTCTCACACTTAATCGGCAAGGCCAATTGGGGACACACACACACAAGAGCTTTTGTCTGCTTTGGCGTTGTCTTTCTGTTTTTGCGCTCATATTGCTTTGGAATTCCCAAGCAGCTATGGCGTCGCTGGCATGGAGAGACAGCTGTTGTACTGACAGTCGTCAAGCAAGACTTCTGATGAGAGGCCGTGGTGGGTCTTAAAACAGCTGGAAAGACTCATTTGTGCCGTCAAGCCTTTTTTGTGGTGTTGAGTGTTCCTGTTTAATGTTATGCGAAAGTATAAGGCCGTGTGTGGCTCAGCGGCAAGTGTGTGCGACCGCTGTGCAATAGGTCGTGGGCTCGATCCCGCCGTGGGAATAGCGTGGCTATTAAACGTAAATTTCCCAGACTAACGGGAATATCGAAGTCTGGCATGGCCTGACTCGCACAGATCTTAGAGATGCTAAATAGATTTGATAAATATCCATCTATACGTGATAAATATATGGATAAAACTATAATTTCCACTGCAAGTGTGTAGCTAGTTGGACTTGCGTTCTTCTTTATTTTTACCATAAATTCGTGAATAAATGACTTCATTTTGCTTAGATTTAGATAAAGATCAGCATTTAAGGTACCCGAGTGACATCTCGAGCCATACATGTTCAGACCACACAGCTGGCCGTCTAGTAGGAGAGCATCCCCTCCAATAGTTGCACATTTATCAGGCTTCAATGAGTTCCTCAGGCACCACATGTTGTGAGTAATGTACACTGACTCATCGTTTAAGTAACTGGCCTTGCAGTGCTGATTGGAGATAAGCTGAGTGCGTCTGCGTCCATAGTAGGTCAAATCTGGACTGGCCATTAGCATGGTGGCATTGTTGCCCATTTTCAGTGGTTGTTCACACAACTCGATGGGTTTCCCTGCAGCGGCTGTCTTAAGGGTTAGCAGGCTTAGCTCTGAGTACCTATCGGACTGTTGAAGTTGACTCACACCCAAAGTCAGGCCTCCACTGGTTAGCACCTGAAGATGCTTGATATCTGTTTTGGTAAAACAGCTGCTCGAACTGATCACTAGACGTGGCGCTACCAAAGCCCCACTGCAGCGAGTCGAATTTCCAATTTTGAGCTTAACTATAAAGGTGTAGTCGTCGGACCGTCTTTTCTGCTTCAAAGCCACCCTTCTGTATTGGTTTATGACTCTCACAATGTTTAAGTGCTTGGGAAATTCCAAAAAATCCAGACCGTTTTCAGGATATCTCACATTTATTCTGCAATCCTGGCATAGGGGAATGCCCACACCTAAACTGGTTGTTAGGCTAAGCCAAAGCCATGAAATGCAAACAGGCAACCAACACATCTCCCAATTGAGTGACGACTAGTTGACGAGCTTACTTTCATTTATGGCAATTCGATGCGCTTGTCAAAGCAGCAAACGATTTCATCGGCTCACTTGGCGTATGCGTAATCAAAATGTTTTGCTTTGCAACTACAAACATAAAGTAAATGTGTGTTTGTGTGTCATGTCTAATGACCAAACATTTGAAGTCCAATCGCCAGTGCTACAGTTAGGCCCATGGAGGTAAAACAGTTTTCTGATTTTAAGGACTGGTCTTTTTTGGTAAATCATGTTTTGTGAGTTAGAGTTTTAGTCCCAAAATTACCTTTGCCTTTAAGATTCAATATAAATGGCTTATTCATTTCGTTCGCCGCCCTTTGCCAAGTATGTTGAGAGTTTTACTCTTATCTGTCGGCTCTTTGTTGTCATTAACAGTGTTGCCAACTTAGCTGTTTTTCCACCAGATCTAGCTATCTTGAAAGGTCGAAAGTCAGAAACCAGGGAATCAAAGGAAATCGGGTTTCAGTTCTTGTTTCGTTTCAGGTACTTACCGAAACTTACATTTCGGTATAAGTTTTTGTTTTGGTACCAATTTATTTTGGTATTCGGTTCCGTATTGGTACCTGGAGTTTTGGTATACCGATAAGAACCGGTATGTACAGTTAAAATATAATTGTTGTTGCGTCCATTCTATTTCTTGGCAAAGATATAATTTTCTTCATTACAGAAAAAAAAATTTTCTTCGTAATGGAAAAGCAAGACTAACATTTGATAGTTTTACAGTTCTGAAAACTTTTTCAAACTTTTGACAACCACTAAAGGACAACTTACTTATTTTTGCCATTCAACTGTTTTGTGTAAATACTGAACTATTTGTACTGAATATAAGTGCATGAACAAGAGTTTCTAAATAAGAGCCACTGAAAATGAGGTACTGAGAAATAGTTACTGAACAAAAGTTAAATAACAAAAATCGATTAAATAGGAGTTACTGAAGCAGAGGCACTGAACAAGAATCAACGAACAAGGCTCCCTTGAGAAGACTTAGTAAACAAAAGTCCCAAAAATACAGTAAAGGTTTGAACACATTTTTCATTAAATTAAGCCAGGACATAGAGAAAAACAAGAAAGAAAAAGAAGAAAGAATTTTTTGTTTTCCCTTTAACTCGACTATCGTTCATCCGATCTTTACCATTCCTTTGGCGGATCGATAAATAATCCTGATTATTAAATATGTCCAGAACAAACCTTCTTTCTATAAAACAGTGGTAAATACTATGTTTTTTCCAATTCGATCGGTCGAAAAACTAGTTCCAGTGAGAAAAACTTTTTTGTTTGTAATGAAAACGTTCTTATCATTGACATACACTTATTTTATATACTTTTACACAATTCTACAAAGTTTGGTCAAAATCGGATGACTAAAGCTACTAACATCGCGAAAATAGTTCCATGAGAAAAACTTTTTGTTTGTAATGAAAACGTTCTTATCATTGGCATACACTTATTTTATATACTTTTACACAATTACAACCAGTTTGGTCGAAATCGGATGACTATAGCATCCCATATGGAACGATCGGTCAAAAAACTAGTTCTAGTGAGAAAAACTTTTTGTTTCTAATGAAAATGTCCTTTTTATTGGCATACTCTCAATTTATATACTTTAACGCATTTCTACAAAAGTTTTGTCAATATCGGATGACTATAGCCCCATATAGCTCGTATGAATGATCGGTCGAAAAAGAAGTTCTAGTGAGTAAAACTTTTTTGTTTTAAATGGGATCACCCCCAAATTTGGTAATTAACAGTGTTTTATGCTTTCCATGATTTCACCAAGTTTGGTCGAAATGAGACATCTTTATAGTATTATGTATAGTTAGGCGGGCGTCCCAGAATAACGACCCAACTACTTAAAAAACAAAAATTTATAGTTTCGGCCAAGGCGAAGTTAACTTTCCCCTATTTTTATACCCTTGCAGAGGGTATTATAAAATTGTCCAGATGTTTGTAACGCATGGGAAGCATCTCCGACATAGTATATATTCTTGATCAGCATGACGAGCTGAGTTGTTGCTTTCCGTTGTCCTTCTGTCCGTCTGTCGTCTGTTTCTATGCTATCTCCTCCGTCAGTTTTAAAGTTATCCTCACCAAACTTTGCACGAAGTCTTTTGGTACAAATACGCTGCACATTTGTCGGAACCGGCCGGATCGGATGACTATAGCATATAGCTGCCATAGGAACGATCGGTTGAAAAAACTAGTCTTAATGAGAAAATCTTTTTTGTTTTTAAGGAAACGCCTCCAAACTACGTATTTCTTAGTTTACTATCCTTTCCCATTTCCTAATAACTATGGTAACGGATGACTATAGCATATAGCTGCCATAGGAACGATCGGTCGAAAAACTAGTTCTAGTGAGAAAACTTTTTGTTTTTAATGAAAACGTCCTTATCATTGGCATACATTTATTTTACATACTTTACACAATTCTACAAAGTTTGGTCGAAATCGGATGACTATAGCATATAGCTGCCATGAACGATCGGTCGAAAACTAGTTCTAGTGAAAAAACTTTTTGTTTGTAATGAAAACGTCCTTATCATTGGCATACTTTATTTTATATACTTTTACACAAAGTTTTGGTCGAAATCGGATGACTATAGCATATAGCTGCCATAGGAACGATCGGTCGAAAAACTAGTTCTAGTGAGAAAAACTTTTTTGTTTTTAATGAAAACGTCCTTATCATTGGCATACACTTATTTTATATACTTTTACACAATTCTACAAAGTTTGGTCGAAATCGGATGACTATAGCATATAGCTCCCATAGGAACGATCGGTCGAAAAACTAGTTCTAGTGAGAAAAACTTTTTTGTTTTTAATGAAAACGTCCTTATCATTGGCATACACTTATTTTATATACTTTTACACAATTCTACAAAGCTTGGTCGAAATCGGATGACTATAACTAATAGCTCCCATAGAAACGATCAGTCGAAAAACTAGTTCTAGTGAGAAAAACCTTTTTGTTTTTAATGAAAACGTCCTTTTTATTGGCATATTCTTATTTTTATTACTTAAACACATTTCTACAAAGTTTTTTCAAAATCGGATGACTATAGCATATAGCTACAGTATGAATGATCGGTCGAAAAAGAAGTTCTAGTGAGTAAAACTTTTTTATTTGTAATTAACAGTGTATTATGCTTTCCATGATTTCACCAAGTTTGGTCGAAATTAGACATCAATATAGTATAGTCCAAAAGTTAGGTCCAAAAGTAGTCTTAGTTAGAAAACTTTTTGTTTTCAATTGAAGCAAGGGTATACAAAACTTCGGCCGAGCCGAATTTAACTTTCCCCTATTTTTTTTTCAGTTTTCAGTTTACGGTCTCACCAATCATGATTCCTTCTGAGCAGCCATGATTGTCAAGTTTATCAATCGCAATCGGCAATCACTGTATTCAGCAGGTAAAATCATAAATCAGTATCTGCTAAATGCGCCCAAAGTTTTTTTTTTGAACAATGTATTTAAATTGTTGTTATTTACGAATTCTAGTTTTGCATCTCGAGATAATACATGTCACACGTCCACTCTAGTACACAGCCTGCTGCTGGCGAAATAAACAAAGTTAAGTTGTGATTGCCTTACTTGTCCAAGCCTCTCCAAAGCTCAATGTCATCTGTAAGTAAATCTCATCCTTCAATTTTTTTAATCACTGCCTCCACTTAATTAACATTCGAAGTTTAAAATCTTTGGTCTAACAAGTAAATATATAAATTTGGCCTTAAACATCAGCCCAATGGGGCTAGGCCGAGTTTCTCTCAATCTCTTAGCTTGTGTGCTTCTAATTTTTTACCCAAGAATAACGGACCTAATCCGAACGGCAAAGCTTGAGAAGCTTTTTCATGGCTAGTTACTTCAAAGCTTGCGCCAATAGCTGGTAAAGGTGATCTGGTGTGTAAGTTTTTAAAAAAAAACTTTTTCAATAGGTGACCCGTGGAGGGATGTAACCCACGACCTCTGGCACAGTAGGCATACACTACTCTCTGCACCAGACATCACCACACAATAAGTTTATAGGCTTTAGTACAACATTGTACATTCTCTTTTCTATCCAGACCAGTCCGACAATACGTTGTTATTAATCATGGTAGCTCCAAATACATACAGATTCGGAAGTAGCTTGATTTCAAATTGTATGCCATTTATCTGAATGCTATTTAGGGCGGCAGTGGGTGTCTTCTGTGGCTTTTAAACAATTTGAAAATTGTTTTTCGTGAATTTCACTAAATTAGGAAGAATTGGACTGCGGCCGCCTCTGCTCATTTGTTGAATTTATGGCCGGCGCTTAAACTGAATTGACAATCAATGGCCAATGGCCAACGGCCAAGGGCAAAGGCAGTAGCAGGAAAGAACAAAAGGCGTTCCGAGCCTAGAGTGGTCGGGAGCTCATAAAACAATGCGACCAATTTACATGCATAGGGCTCGGCCACATGTGTGTGAGTGTGTGGATGTTGTTTTTATTGTTGTCGTCGTTGGAAATGAAAAATTGTCCCTTTGTTGCATATAAAAACAATGGGCCAAAGAACTTGAAATCAATTTCAAACGTTTTAGTCAAAGCCAATTGATTTATTTGCTGTGTGTGAGTGTGTGCGTGAGTATGGCCATTGTTTGGTATTACTTTTTTGCCTTGAGTGAAGTCCAGAGAGCTTAGTTCATTGAAATGTGGCACCATTTTCGCATTTGCTCCTTTTTTTCTCTTGAGCGAACTTAAAGCCTAGTTTGACCCAAAACAATTAACACTGACTACCAAAAGTCAGAGACTAAATTTCTTCGTCTCTTCGTTTACACTTGATAAACTTTTTATTGCTTCCAAACAATTTAAAAGTTAAACTTGAATTACAATAAAATAAAACAAGAAGACGACTGCAGCTGCTTATGTCGAAGTGTGGTCTGGACTGAATTCAAACTGGTAATTGAATAAAAACAAGGCACGAGGCGATGGTTTTCTTGGCCACCCTTGTGGCTTGGTGCGTTTGATTTGTCCCTTCCGTGACACATCCACCAATGCAATGGAGCCTGAAATAAATGAAGTG
Source organism: Lordiphosa collinella (assembly GCA_018904265.1). NCBI lineage: Eukaryota > Metazoa > Arthropoda > Insecta > Diptera > Drosophilidae > Lordiphosa > Lordiphosa collinella. The sequence continues at coordinate 763,894 of JAEIFV010000053.1, forward strand.
GCCATCGGCTTAAACCCAAACAAACGGATGTCAAAGCGAAAGCAAATAGCGTGAAAAAACAGAGGGATCATTGCAGCACTTTTAAAGGTTCTTGGGCATTTTTACGCCTTTTATACAGTTGAGTGCTTAATTTCATGAATAGTGGGTGGGGTCGGGAGAGCTTAAATAGAAGCAGATGGCTCCATATCTGAGTTAATTGGCATATTCATTACTTTAATTAAATACACTGGTTGAAGTAAAGAGCTTACAATATATTCAGATGAGTAACTGTATCAAAGATTTGTCATAGACAATACCAAACGAGTGCTACTCATTTGTATGAAAGTTGCATCCTTAATTACTATTCAAGCAAATTAACTGCATATTTCTAAAGGGTTTACTTTTTCCAGCGCTTTTTCAATCCATGCAGCGGAGTAAATTACTGTAGAAAGTACCAGGGCAAAGGCAACGTTCAGTTGTCATATTCTCCATCTATTACCAATCCATCACATTACTATTCCGCGTTCGCCTGGATCATGGCTGGCTGTGCAGCAAATGGAATTGAATTCCTTATCAATGTGTTGGTGCAAGGAGCCAGGGTGTTTGTTTTTTCGCACCAGGTCCATGTCTTTGGCACCGGCTGTGCGCTCAGCAAAAACATTCAATTAGTTTGATTTACACTTTTCAAAATGCTGCTGCCACCACCGCCTCCACTCTTTGAACCCCCTTGTGCTGCCTTTGTGCGACTGTTGGCGTTTCCGTTTCCGCTGTTTAACAAGCAACTTTTGGCAACGACAACAACAACAACTATGCCAGTGCCAAAACTTTGTACGCTTTTGCGTGCCAAAAAAAATGCGACTCTCGTTCCCGCTTAAGGCACTTGGCTCCTCGGCCCAATAGTGTGGGAGCTCGAGTATGTAGCTGGCGCCTGGCGGAAGCCGTTCGCTGCGCGCCTGCCTCAATATTAGTTTGGGCGTCAGGCAAAACGCTTCCGGCTGCTTCGCCTGTTCTGTTGTTGATTTCATTTGGTACCCTGGCTGGGTACGATGATTTTTCAATTTGCATTTGACACAGAGGGAGAATGTCAAAGACTAAATTGAAATGGCAAAAGGTTTGGCTGTGAGCAAGGCTTGAATTGAAAATTATAAGCGTATGCGACAGTCCACACTGCCCCTGGAGAGCCTGCGAGTCGAAACTCAAAGTCTTGGCTTTCAATTAGGTAATTGACAGGCGGTTGCTGGCCTTGGCACACGTGTCATATTGTAATATGGTCCAAGCTATTTTACCAGGCGAGCTGATATGGGGCATGCAAGTCAACTTCATTTGTTGAATGGCATAAGTTATCAACGAAATGGCAGCAAAGCTGACCTCCAGCAAATTGCTTTGGCGCCCCTTTTAACTTTATCTGTCGTATGGTAAACCCTCACCAGTAAGGAGCTCACGCCCTCAGCTCCTTGCAGCAACTGGCAAGCAATTCATTCCATTTCATTTCACTTACACACACACACAAACGCGCAACCAATAAGCTGCACATCAGTTCGCCTGAATTTGCTCTCATTTCAATCTTTTGCCACTTAACAAATGCACACACCCATTCCCCCCCTGGGGCAAATCGTAACTCGAAAGTGCATAAGTTTAATTTTATTATACGAAAACAATGCAACAATTGTAACAAGCAAAGACAAGCCACACACATTCATGCACATGGCAATTTGAACAAAGGATTTAGCGATGCATTTAGAAGCCAATCAAGAGATGTTAACTGGGAGAAAGTATCGAACCAAAAGCTTTTGCTTCTCGCCTGAAAAGAGTGTCGCGTGTGCCATAGTGGGGTGTTCGATGTGTAATAAAGAATAGCAAATGACCACGTATTTACCATACAAGTGCAAAGTGTTTAAAATTTGATAGGGAAATAAAAGGACAATATTGGATATAATAAAAATTTGGAATCGTTTCAGCAACCAAACAGGAACTGCTTACCGAGCAACCAACTAAAACTTAGAACCAGAATCGAAACCAGTGCCCTTGCTTTGAAATTTTGAAAACCATTATTTTTTTTATTTAAAAAAGTTCGAAAATAACCAAAACATTGTGTCAGTACACAATGGTTCTTGAATGGTTCAAAGATTACATCCGCTTTAAACGCTTATCAAATTAAGGAGATGTTCCCAAGGCTGCAAAGGTATTCAGCGGAACCAGTTTGAGCCCGGTGCTCCGACATATTTGTTAATGCAAGCTGAACTTTAAGTAGAGCCGGTTCGGAATTGAAGCTATAGGTTCGGTTATACCTAAAAAATTCTTACTACTGCCAAGCGAGTTTTTTGTCGGCATACTGCGGAAGAGTCTGAAACAGCCCATGTATTTGGATTCTCTAAGCTTACTGAATGATTCGCAAAGGCAACACGACTATTGGTAATATTTTTCATAGCATCAATATCACTGTTCACTCTAAATCTTCAAAATCAATTGCTTTTTATAATTTGGTTGCTCTGCGTAGCAAACGCGCGTCTAACGTAACTTCTCTTATTGCACAGCTCAACAAATATTGGGTCATCGGTCATCGCAATTCAAGCTGAATACAAGTCCATTTTCAGAATTTCTCTAGCAGGTCAAGTTTTAGAGAAATCAATGGTCAAAGTTATTAAAAAGGCCTAAAATGGCACTGTTCAAAAATTGATCAAAAAGCCATCTGATACGCTTGAAAATTTAAATGCATAGAGAGACCTAAAATCTTTGGACGGCAATTTACCAAATTCCTGATTGTTGGTCCATGATCCATAAATAAATTTAAAAAAAAAAAAAAAATTTATAAAAAATAAATTAGCTGTGTGTCAGTAGAGTCTTTTTAAAATCAGTGCCTAATAGTCTTAAAATTTAAAGTTGTCTTAAATTCACCGCAAGTTACAAACCAAAGTCTCAGAGAATGACCATTAAGCAAACTTTTCAAACGGCTTACGAAATGTTCTTTGGGTGTAGTTTGGTCAATTTGGACAAATCCTGAGTACCACATGTTATTTGAACAGGCATATTTATTAATTTTAAAACAATGAGACACTGATTTTAAAAGAACCAACAAAAAAAAAATGTTTGTTCGGAAAATAAAACACCCAAAAAACAAAAACAAAAACAAATTTACACCCCACCCACCCCCCCAACATCAAATATTTAACACCCCCACCCACAATAATATAAATAGTACATCTTTTTTAATTTATTTATGGATCCTGGACCAACCACCTGAAATTTTTTTTTATCCCTCCCAAAAAAATAAAGTTCTTTTAAAAAAAACTAAATTTTCAGGAGCATCATTCAGTTCAAGATGGCTTTTTAATCAATTTTTTAAAAGTGACATTGATTTCTCAAATACTTGACGTGCTAGAGAAATTCTGAAAACTGTCTTGTGTTGAGCTAGATAAACTCAATCGAACGGTACCAATTTCATTCCCCGGCCCGCATGGACCCAATATTTGTTGAACTGTGTTATTGTATGTTTTGCTAAAGCACTCTCTATTTAACTTTCTTGCTCTGTTAAATTCTTCTATTTTGCTTGCCCTTGGACTTGGCATAGTAGGTCTTGCTGTCTATCTCATCGGCATCAGTTATTGATCTGACCTGCCGCAAGTGTCGCTTTTGTTATGCTATGCATCAGTCATCGCTCTGATTCGCAGAAGTATTATAAAATTGTGCGGATGTTTGTAACGCACATAAAGACCACATAAAGTATATATATTCTTGATCAGCATGACGAGCTGAGTTGATTTAGCACTGTCCGTCTGTCCGTCTGTCTGTTTCTATGCTATCTCCTCCGTCAGTTTTAAAGCTATCCTCACCAAACTTTGCACGAAGTCGTTTGGTACATATACGCTGCACATTTGTCGGAACCGGCCGGATCGGATGACTATAGCATATAGCTGTCATAGGAACGGTCGAAAAACTAGTTTTAGTGAGAAAAACTTGTTTGTTTTTAACGGAAACGCCTCCAAAGTACGTATTTCGTAGTTTACTATCCTTTCCCATGATTTCACTAAGTTTGGTCGAAATCGGATGACTATAACATACAGCTGCCATAGGAACGATCGGTTGAAAAACTAGTTCTAGTGAGAAAAACTTATTTGTTTTTAATGAAAACGTCCTTTTTATTGGCATATTCTTAATTTATATACTTTAACATATTTCTACAAAGTTTAATCAAAATCAGATGACTATAGCATATAGCTGCAGTATGAATGATCGGTCGAAAAAGAAGTTCTAGTGAGAAAAACTTTTTTGTTTTAAATGGGTTTGCCTCTAAATTTCGTAATTAACAGTGTATTATGCTTATCCCTTATTTCCAAGTTTGATCGAAATCAGACATCTATATAGTACAGATCCCATAGAAAAATACGGTCAAAAAAGTAGTCTTAGCTAGAAAAACTTTTTAGTTTTCAATGGAAGCTGCAAGGGTATACAAAACTTCGGCCGAGCCGAAGTTAACTTTCCCCTATTTTTTCGTTTGTCATAACCGCAAGGATCAATTCGGATTCGCCTGCGAGTTAATCATCAACTTTATAAACAATTGTATTTCGCCTGAGCACATCCAGTCAGCCTGCTTAGTATTCGACTCAAATAACATCGGCCCTGTGCGGCAAAATAAACCAATCGTACTAATGAGAAAAAACTACAAATCGGTATTAAATTATTTGGACAAATTTATTGCAAATTTAATGAACAAATCGACAGCTATTAAAACAGCTTAGTAGCCCAACAATCACTTTTAAAAGATTCATAAGATTCAAAAGATATTTAGTTATCTCCGATATGTTGGCACTCAAAGAAATGATCTTAAGATTTTAACGATTATTGATAATAGTTTAGCCTTCGAACTTTCTAAAGCAGTGGTGTCCAAACTCACACACAATCACCAAACTTGCCAACCACGCGTGGCTGCCTTTTCAAATTTTGGACATCGCTGTTCTAAAGCATCAGTCTATAAGTCAGTCGCATAAGTCTAAGTTGAGCCGGTTTTTCCGAATATGAAAAAATTAGGAATATTATTTTGTATACTAATCAATTAGTTGTGCTCCTATCAAAACTGGGGAAAATGTGAGCTGAACCAAGGTTCAAACTTTAACCTTCACCCAAAAACCTCGACACTTAAGTTTCAAGCATTTTTTTGCCCTAAGGCAACGGTCAACGCCAGTGGTGCGCAAGATGTTTGATTTTGAAAGCAGTCCAACAACAGCAAGAAAACAACCACCAGCCACACCCAAAAAAATTGGCATCAATATCAATTTAATATACGTTGTCTCAAAATGAATCTTAATCCAGTATCGATTTTTTAGTATCAATATAATCCTAGAGAGTATCAAAATGATCTTTGGTTTTTAATTTGATACGCAATAGTATCAATTTGAAACAATCACATTTTTATGAAAGTTCGAAAATTCGAAATGTCATGCTCGTATGTGAAACGAAGTCAGCTGAGCTGGCAGACCAGTAGGCGATTGACGATTGACATTAACTGTTTTGATTTTAGTGCAAACGCATCGGTAATTTGCTTAAACTAAACGCTATGTAAAACAATCACTCAGACGACGTGTTGAAGACTAAATTAATGTATTTTAATATGGAACACTAGCTCTATATTTCCAAGGTGAGCAGCTAAACTTATACATCGTTCCTTGCACACATTTCCACGCTGTTTTTGCGCTATCCAAGATGAAAGAATCGAAGTCAGCTCCAGTTTAGGCGTGATTCGCATACGCTACGGTTTCAGAACCATCATTAAAGAAAGTTCTGGAACAGGGATGATCATGCCATCATAATTGGGGCAGCAACAAATCAGAAGGGCGGACTGTTATGTCAATAAGGCACGCACGATGGACTTCCTCACAGTGACTTCTATATTTGAGTAAATTTCGCGATGAAATATAAAAGTAGAATGTTTCCCATAACCATAAAATACATTTTGTAAGAGTTCAGAATAAAATAAATCAGTTTTTAAGTGCTTATGTTTTAGTTTGCTGATAACTGGATTGGTACTTCAAACTTTATAAGACAAAATATTAAATTGAGAAAAGCTAGTATCAAAATGATACCAAAATGATACTTGTTAGTATCAAATTGATACTAAAAAAATATTACACAATAGTGGCAGCCTGATACTAGTTAGTATCAATTTGATATTTTCGAAGTATCATTTTAATACTTTCGAAAATATCAACTTGATACTTGGAGTATAAAAGAGAATTTGATACTCAATAGTTTCAAATTGATGACTAAATAGTGTTATTTTGATGACTACTTTTTTTAGGTGCAATAATTAAAATTAGTGGCCACAAACAACAGGGATACATTGAATAAACTTCAACGCCAATGCATATACCTTCAGCTACCCTAAGTTACGGAGTTTAATGACAAGTAGACATTTTGTGCTATTTGTGCACTTGGAATCCTCAAGTCTTTATTCGCCGTCTGGGATATTTAAATAGGTTTTGCTAATGGCTTGATGGTGTGACAGCAACTGAAAGTTTACTGACGAAGGCTTAGCCATGGTGGCAGAAGAAACGGCCGTCTTCACAGCCACAGCTACTGTTCATGTTCATATGTATTTTCTATTGAATTTTCTGTTGATTATTGAATTATAATCAATCCTCGACCTTGAGCCTGCTAACATTCACTTTGACTAAAATTGAAAAAACCTTATCTGCCTGCAAGTAAAAGAAGTTAAAGATATTCTCAGCACCACGAAGAAGGTACGTATTTATTTGTTTTACCATTAATCGGAGCATGCAAAGAAAAGAAGTGGTTAATTACCATCTACAATCTCACAAAATTTGCAAATAAATGTATCTTCATTTCCCCCATAAGCAAACCTACGAGGCTCGCATTTCTGCTTAGTGTATTGCCCCGGAAAATCATAATATTAAGAAATAGTTTGGATTTTGTCGATTTAAATGGTTCCGTCTTTCTCTTATCCGCAAATAACTCACTCCCCAATAAGTATGCTATGGATAAATTGTAATCACACTTCATTGGTTAAACAAATAATTAAGAGAAAAACCACAGGCGCACTCTACACGAACGCAATCAACATTTTACGGCTTCTCGTTAATGGCAAGACAGAAGCCAAAGCAGATTCCTGCTGCACCTTGGCGCCGTCGATGCATTTGTCTAACGGCAGCAAATTTGCCGTTAATTTAATGAGCATTTCGGGCCATAAAATCACTTGGCATGGCTCAATTGCCGCAACGCTGGCAGCTGGCACAATTTATTTGACTGTTAATTAGAAATTTAAATTATGCGCTTAGCCTTTGGCCCACGCCCACTCGCCTCTGATCTGGCATTCAATTGGGCGCTGCAGCAAATTAATTGCAGGCACTGAGTAAGTATCCCCATCCCGCACTCGCCGCTGCCCCTGACCCACAGCAAACTCGTTTGCGCCCTGGCAAATTCGAAATAATTTATAATTTGGCACAATTACGCTCAGCCGCAGGCGAGCTTGCTGCTTGCCTGCTTGGCGGCTCCTTGGGTTATATGGGTCATTTGGTTTCCAATTGCATTTTATTGATTTTCTTGGCTGGAATGCGGTGCCTGCGAGAAGTTGTAAGTAATAAACTTTCACTTATTTTGCCGGGCGGGCGTCGCTGTCCATGTGGATGTGGTAAACACATTGCCCATGGCCAGGCACTTGGCACACTGCCCAGAGGCCAGATCCCGACTTGTATGAAATTTCAAGTGGTTTTTGGCTAAAGCTCTATTTTTTGGCAGGGAATTTCTTCCTCTCCCATTGTTTGTCCAGAAATTGGGTCAATAGCCTTCGGGGTGTCCTCGCTGCTGCTGATGATGACGAGCAGCTTGCCAGACTTCTCGGCCATTGTTTTAGCTCCTGAGCATGTAATTTCCTGTATGTCGCATGTGGTGCTCTCTTGGCCAACTCCCACTGACTGACTTTCGTTTTGTTTTTTTGGTTTGTTGTTACTGCTGATTACTGCTGCTTGTTAGTGCGTTTGGCCCTGCGGTTTTTATGCTCGTTTACATGCATGTATTTGTATGTATGCAAGTGTCTGGCCAAGTTGTGATTCGCCAACCCCTTGCCCCATGCACTTTTGGTAAAATACACATTTTAGCTTAATTTGCAACTTGTTAGTTGCCAGCAAAACAAGTCCCCCTTCACCCCTTTTCGGCCAAAGCGCATGTGTAAATAAATCAAACTTTAAGCTTTAGATGGTTGCTAAAATTTCGTAATAATGAGGCATCGCCCGAAGGTTGCAAACTTTGAACAAGGGGCAACAAGTTTGAACTCAAGACAAAAGGAAAGATGCGCGCTTTAAGAAAACACAAACTTTTCGCTAATGAGGAAGATTCGTTAAACCACAAAAAAAAATTTAGGCTTGCTGGTTTGTTTCATGTTATTTCAAGGAAATGTTATTTGCGAAACCTGGGCGGTTTCGGGCAGGTACATCCATATGTGAAAATGGAGTAGAGGAATTTTTTTTATGGGTATTAGGAGCTACCTCTGTAAAAGAATTATATGTGCTAAAATATTTTTGCTGTGTTTTCCGTTTAAGCTAATGGTACTTTATTTCTGAGACTGCAATTTCTTGTTATGTATATTCAACTATCAACTACACTTAGAAAAAAACTGCGGTCCAAAATGCAGGCCAAGCGGACTCCATTTTAAACCATTTCGTTCATGAATTTTTGTTCACAAAACAAACCCGATGTTCACGGCAAAACACCAGCTTTGGTCACACTACATTACAACAAACAAGCTCGTCCGTTCAAAAACCGAACAGCTGTTCGGAAATCATGAACAATTTGTGTTCTGTTGTTGGTTTTGCACTTCTTTGAAATTCCCAAGCAGTTATAGGAACCCTCTGGTTCTGCTCTAATGATAGAACCGGGAGGTTCCTAAATCTCCTGTTGGACTATTAAAGTTATGTGAAAGCATAACATGACCTCTAACCGGCTTAAACTTGCTTGTTTGAATATCATAAATGTCTTAAAATCAGTCACATGGTACAACCAAAATGTTCACAAAAATTGACCAAAATTGTTCGAAAATTTAACCCAATGTGTTACCAAAATGAGACCGCGATGTTCCCAAAGTAAGACCGAGATGGCCGGGTGGCTCAGCGGCTAGTGTGCGTGACCGCTGTGCAAGAGGTCGTGGGTTCGATCCCGCCTCGGAACATCTAATGAAAAGTTTTTTACTTGAATAAACCTTACACCCGGTCATCCCTATCTGCTGTTGGCGCCAGCTTTGTAGTAATTAGCCATGAAAAGCTTCTCAAGCTGCTGTTCGGATTCGGCGTTAAACTGTAGGTCCCTTTCTCTTGTGCGAAAATTAGAAGCGCACAAGCCAAGAGATTGAGTGAAGCTCGGCTTTGGCCCTTTGGGTCTGTGTCAACGTGACAAGCCTTGGGGCTATGTCAACTTGACAAGCCATTTTACTTTACTAAGACCGAGATGTTCCAAAATTGTTCCCAAAATGTTACAAAAAAGAGCCCCAAGTGGTCTTAAAATGTTACCAAAATGTTTCTAAAAGATGCCCTAAATTTTTCAAAATGACCCCAAAACGTTCCCAAGTTGAGCCCAAAATGGTATTAACGTAACAACTGAACGTTAATTAAGATCGAACAACGTGTGTTTAAATTGCGTTCATGGAATGACACCGCTGTTCGCAGTTCTCGAAAAAGCGGGATTACTCTACTATTGTCAACGAATGGTCTTGATTTGGGTAGATTTTGTTCCGATTTTTTTCTGAGTGTAGCAGCTGAGAGCTCTCCCCTTACGAAGAGCGAGTACCAGAAGACAACCCTCTACTACAAAAACCTTTGTAAGCATAAGGATCAAGAATATTACCAGCGTATCGAGAGAGAATCATTTCATATAAAGGATAGCAAAGCGTTCTGGAGTATGGTAGGAAGACTCAATGGCCATGCATGTTTCAATCCAATTAAAGCGTAAAGTTAACAGCTCGAGACATTTTAAGAAGCTCATTTTTGTTCAACAAAGCGAAGAACAATTTCAGTTTGGATTTCCAAACTAATCAGACGAGGACTTGAACATGCAAATTAGCATATCGGAAATTGAGGCTGCGATCATATAAGCGAATACAAATAAGGCACAGGGCGAAGACCGTATATCTGCAGAATTTTTCAAACACGCGACACCAGAATTTGTGAAAGAACTTTCTCGCACCTTTGACAGCATTTTTATCTCCAGAGCGATTTCTGATTGTGTATTATATTTCTTACACAAAAACGGAAACCCAACAGATGCAAGCAACCACATGAAGCTGCTCTCTTCAATTCCCCTAAAGCGGTTAGAAATTTGGCTTTGGGAAGGATTTTTCTAAAGTAGATAGTATCTTCATTTTATCATCGATCGCAGCATTTTATTTACAGTCAAAAAAAAAAGGTGTTTGTTTGCTTTATTGACTTTAATGCGGCTTTTGAAACAATAAACAGAAGAAGCTTCATCTACAAGCTAAGCATCATGGGCATTTCGTCAAAGTTTATAAACACCCTTCACAAGATTTACGATAAAAATTTTGCAGCGGTTCGTGTTGGATCTCAATTATCGAGTTGGTTCCAGAATAACGCAAGAGTAAGGCAGGAATGCTTAATGAGTCCACTCCTTTACTCGCTGGGAGGGAGCGTGAAACACTGCGAGACTAGGCCGGCTAGATTTTATTAGTTTTTTTTTATACCCTTTCAGAGGGTATTATAAAATTGTCCGGATGTTTGTAACACTTAGAAGGAAGCATCTCCCACCACATAAAGTATACGAGGGCCGTCCCAGAAATGGCCGACCTAGCACAGTAGTGTTGGAAAATGTTCACAAAAAATATTAAAAAGGGGAAGTACCGACTATTAAAAGCTTAAGTTTGAAGTTTGGTGCCTTTATTTGCAAACATGGACAAAATTGGTCATCGTTATGTGATACAATACTTTCATATAAAAGGTCTTAGTCCAACCAATATTAAAAAGGAGCTGGATTCTACCTTACGTAATTCTGCTCCCTCGTTTACAACAATAAAATATTGGGTGGCTGAGTTTAAGCGAGATCGTTTGAGCTGCGAAGATGAACATCGAAATGGGCGTCCAAATGAGGTGATCACTTCAGAAATGGTGGCCAAAATTAAAAAATCTGTATTGAGTGACTGGCGATTGAAAGTTCGTAAGTTAGCTGAATGTTAGGCATTTCAAAAAGTGCTGTACATCGCATATTGACCGAAAAATTGGACATGAAAAGTTATGCGCAAGATGGGTGCCGCGTTTGCTGTTCCATCATGACAATGCGCCGGTTAACACCTCTGCCGTTGCAATGGCTAAAATTATTATATTAAAATTTGAATTGCTCCCTCACGCCCCTTATTCGCCAGACTTAGCTCCCTCTGATTGTTTCTTATTTCCAAACTCGAAAAAATGGCTCGGAGGAAAAAGATTTGGCAACAATGAAGAGGTGGAGTCCGAGGTTAATGCCTATTTTGAAGAGCTTCACAGTTCTTATTATAAAAAGGTATCGAAGCTATTGAACATCGCTGGGAAAAGTGTATCGACCTAAAAGGATCCTATGTTGAAAAAAAAAAATGATAAATTTTTGTGTTTTAGTAGTTAGGTCGGCTATTTCTGGAACGGCCCTCGTAGTATTGGAGTGGCCGGGTGGCTCAGCGGGTAGTGTGCGCGACCGGTGTGCAAGAGGTCGTGGGTTCGATCCCGCCTCGGAACATTTGAATAAACTTTACACCTGGTCACCCCTCTCTGCTGTTGGCGCCAGCTTTGTAGTAATTAGCCATGAAAAGCTTCGCAAACTGCCGTTCGGATTCGGCGTTAAACTGTAGGTCGCTTTCTCTTGTGCGAAAATTAGAAGCGCACAGGCCAAGAGATTGAGAGAAGATCGGACTTGGCCCTTTGGGGCTGTGCCAACTCGACAAGCCATTTACTTACTATAGTATAGCTCTCATAGAGAAGTAAGGTCCGAAAAGTAGTCTTATTTAGAAAAACAATCTGCAAGGGTAAACAAAACTTCGACCGAGCCGGAGCTAGCTTTCCCCAATTTTTTTTTTGTAACACTGTGTTATAAGTTAAACTAAAAACAATTAATTTAAATAGTTGAAGTGAATTAAACCGTTATTTTAAGAAAAAAGTAAAAATCACATAATTATTTATAATGAATTGAAGTTTTAATTTAAGTTTTTAATATATTGAAATAAAAGATCTGAAACTTTTCTGTCATTTTTTGTTGCCTAAACTGCATACCAAAAATATTTATACCTGACAGACAGAAGTCAGAGTCTATAATTTAACACTTTTTTCTGCCCGGTCGAGAAACAAATTTAAGTCAAATCTAATAAAAATCCTGTTAACCCAACTAATTTGTCCCATAATCTGCTCAGGCATAGCATCATTCCCATGTATACCTTTACATGCATAGACGTTTTCTATGCCTTTCCATTTATGTGTTTAACCCACTTGGCTCTGGGTTTTCTGGTCTGCTGCACTTAAAGCGCTCATCTAAATATTTTCCAAATATATTTTCCCATTTAGGAAAAGCCTTGGGCGTCATTTAATATGATTTTGCGTGCAAATCCTTTGGACCATATATGTATGCTTATGCCTCGACCCAATGTATTCACGTAAGTGCATATTTCAACAAAATGTTAATTTAATTAAATTATGAATATGAAATTTTTGGTGGCCGTTCCTGAATGGCCTCAAAAAGTCGACGCGCGTCGACTAAACAAATTCATTCATTTTGTACATGGGGGGACACGACTGTGGCTCTTTGCTTAAAATATGCATTCACACACACACACAGACTCGCACAGTGAATGGCTTTGGAAGTGCAACCCAATAATGTCGAGCAATGCGATTGCGATATACTATACAAAATATTGCCGCGAGCCGCCACAGCTGGACCAGCCGCCGCAGCAGAGCAGTGGCTGCAACCAGCTGCCATTGCCACATGTTGATTTTGCAAACTAAAATTATATAATGCAATGTCTGGTAAACAAGCAGCGGCTCACATGACTGCATAAATAAACCGAAATACGAAGGAAACAACATCATTGATGTTGGACTCTAGGGTTGGTCAGCCACACACCAAACCCCAAAAATATATATGTATGTATATAGAGGCACAAAATTCGGAGTGTAGTGGAGGATAGTAGCAAAATCTGAAATTAGGGAAAACCAACTTTGGTGCACTGTGGTCCGAAATCAGTCTTATATTAATCAAACTTTAATTCACCAATGCTGAATGTTCGGAAGTTTGAGGATCAAGGATTTTTGGAAAGTGTTTTAGTTCGAACCTTGATTCGTTCGCCCATGTTTTAGCAAAATGTAATAGAGAAGAAATGAGAGATACCGGGAGAAAAGGAGAGAGGAGAAGCGCCTTTTCAGAAGGAAGAAAAATGAGCAGGAAAAGCGCATGAGGGAGGAAGTCGAAGTGCTGTTCGGAAGAGGTGAGACTCGAAAATTCGACCAAAAGATTAGGCAACTAACCGAAGGTTTTAAGCCCAGAGTCACACTATTGAAGGACGAGCACGGAAATCTGGTCAGAAATCCGGAAGTGGCACTAGACAAATGGAGAAACTATTTCTCTAACCTGCTGGGAGGTGATGACGAACACAATGCCGCCTCTGGGGATGTAGCGACACCACCAATCGATAACATAGAGATAGATCCGCCGGACCATAACGAAGTCTTGTTAGCCATAAAAGGCTAAAAAATAACAAATCTGCTGGCGCTGATGAGCTGCCTGCTGAATTGTTCAAGGCTGGCGGTGAGGAGCTGGTAAGGTGCATGCACCAACTCCTATGCAGAGTATGGTCCGAAGAAAGCATGCCCGAAGATTGGAACCTAAATGTACTCTGTTCAATATTTAAAAATGGAGACCCTGCGGTTTGCGCCAATTACCGCGGGATCAGTCTCCTTCCCATCGCATATAAGGTTCTATCATGCATCCTATGTGAACGTCTAAAGCCGAGAATAAGTGAACTGATTGAACCTTATCAGTGGCTTTAGACCTGGCAAATCCACCACGGACCAGATATTCACATTGCGACAAATCCTGGAAAAGACCCAAGAGAGATGTATCGACACCCACCACCTTTTTGTTGACTACAAAGCCGCCTTTGACACGCCGATAAGGTCAAAGTTCTTTGAAGCCCTGTCTACCTTTGGTATTCCAGCAAAGTACATTCGACTTTGCATGATGACGTTGAGAAGCACAGAAAGCTCCGTCAAAATAGGTAAAGACCGCTCCGAGCCTTTCGATACCAAAAGAGGTTTTAAGCAGGATGATACCTTATTGTGTGACTTCTTTACATACTGATGGAGTACATACTGCGCCAGTGCCCAAATGCTAACAGAACGGGCACCATCTTTACCAGAGATAACATGCTACTTGCATATGCCGATGATATTGACATCATCGGCAAAAGTGAATCTGTGGTAAAAAAGGCGTTCTCAGAGATAGAGAAGCAGTCAAAACTTATGGGCTTAGCGGTAAATAAGGATAAGACGAAGTACCTTCAATCAACGCGCAGTGAGTCTACGCTTGGACAATCTGTTGCAATGGGAGACTACAACTTCAAGGTTGTTAAGGAATTTGTCTACCTCGGAACGACGATAACCAGCGACAACAACACCAGTCTGGAAATCCGAAGAAGAATTACTCTTGCAAACCGATGTTATTACGGGCTCAATAAGGAGTTCAAGAGCAGAGACCTCTCTCGGAAAACGAAAATTGCGCTATACAAGTCGCTTATCATCCCAGTCCTGCTATACGGCGCAGAAGCATGGACAATGACAAAAGAGGATGAGGCGGCAATTGGCGTGTTCGAGAGAAAAGTTCTTCGGAGGATTTATGGACCTCTAAACGTTGGCGGCGAATTTCGCATCAGAATGAATCGCGAACTGTATGAGCTCTATGGGGACACTGACCTAGTCAACCGCATAAAACAACAGCGTTTGCGCTGGATAGGACATGTTACCCGTATGGATGATAACGCTCCAGCAAAGCGTGTGTACAATCGGCATGCGATGAGCTGGCGTGACCAGGTGCAGGGAGACATTGCGAAACTGGGAGTGTCCTTCTGTTGGAACGTCGCTCGGGACAGAGGCGAGTGGCGGGCATTAGTGGCAGCGGCCGAGTCCGTAAAACGGTTGTGATGGCCAAAGAAGAAGAAGAAGAATAGAGAAGAAATCAATATTTTTCATATTCAGAATTTCATTACCTTTGATTAAGCAAAACCAGTTTTAAGGTGGAAAAAGCACGATCAAATGAGACATCAGTCGTTGGTACTGATAAGACAGTTAGCGCAATAGCTCTAAGCTGTTGATAAGCTGTCCAGTTCTATACATTTTTCGGACTCAATCAATGACATCAAGTGCGCAAGTAATGTCAACAATTGTTTCATTATTTGAAACACTTGGTGAGTGTCAAGATCGCGGAGATAACTTCTCAGTCATCTTTTGAAACCGACCTCGACAAAGCCAACTCGGAACTTCATCACTTATTACGCTTTCTTGACAATGCAATACGGCGCAGAAGCATGGACATTAACAGCAGTGGATAAGGAGGCGATCGGCGTGTTCGAGAGAGAAAAGTCTTCTAAGGATTTATGTAAAATTTGGCGATGAGCTCTATGGGGACCCTGATCTAGTCAAGCGCATAAAACAACAGCGGCTGCGCTGGATTGGACATGTTACTCGTATGGATAAAGAAGCTCCATTAAAAAGTGTACAGTCGGAAGGCGAACGAATTAGGGACAGGAAGAAGGATAGTACGCCCGAAACTAAGATGAGAAGATCAGGTTCTGAAAGACATTGGGGCGCTTGAGCTGACCAACTGGCGAGTGTCGGGCATTAATTGCAGCGGCCGAGACCGTTAAACGGTTGTGATTGAAATATCGGGTCATATACGGGGGTGTCCTGGAAATCTCTAGAGATTTTGGCTTCGGTTGGTTTGCAATTCGCTAGAGAAATCCGTCGTTGTCCCAGAACTTCGAGAAATTTCGTTTTCTTCGAAAGTCTAATTCGAAAGTCGAGCTCGAAAGGTGTGTTTATAAGATTATGGTCCTACAACAAAAACAGTGATACGAGGGCCGTCCCAGAAATAGCCAACCTAACTACTAAAACACAAAAATTTATCACTTTTTTTTTATTTTTCAACATAGGATCCTTTTAGGTCGATACACTTTTCCCTTGCAAAGGGTATTATAAAATTGTGCGGATGTTTGTAACGCATTAAAGGAAGCATCTCCGACCACATAAAGTATATATATTCTTGATCAGCATGACGAGCTGAGTTGATTTAGCCTTGTCCGTCTGTCCGTCAGTATGTTTCTATGCTATCTCCTCCGTCAGTTTTAAAGCTATCCTCACCAAACTTTGCACGATGTCTTCTGGTACATATACGCTGCACATTTGTCGGAACCGACCGGATCGGATGACTATAGCATATAGCTGCCATAGGAACGATAGGTCAAAACACTAGTTTTAGTGAGAAAAACTTTTTTGTTTTTAATGGAAACGCCTCCAAAGTACGTATTTCGTAGTTTACTATCCTTTCCCATGATTTCACTAAGTTTGGTCGAAATCGGATGACTATAGCATATAGCTGCCATATGAACGATCGGTCGAAAAACTAGTTCTAGTGAGAAAAACTTTTTTGTTTCTAATGAAAACGTCCTTTTTATTGGCATATTCTTAATTTATATACTTTAACACATTTCTACAAAGTTTAATCAAAATCGGATAACTACAGCATATAGCTGCAGTATGAATGATCGGTCGAAAAAGAAGTTCTAGTGAGAAAACCTTTTTTGTTTTAAATGCGATCGCCTCCAAATTTCGTCAATAACAGTGTATTATGCTTATCCATAATTACCAAGTTTGGTCGAAATCAGACATCTATATAGGATAGATCCCTTAGAAAAATGAGGTCAAGAAAGTAGTCTTAGAAAAACTTTTTAGTTTTCAATGGAAGCTGCAAGGGTATACAAAACTTCGGCCGAGCCGAAGTTAACTTTCCCCTATTTTTTCATTTGAGTTTAAGATGTCACTGAAACAGGAAAAATATTATCTCAACTCCAAATTGTTTTTGAAGTGAGAACATTGTTCAACAAATGTGAAAAAACATTCTTACACTGATATCGTTTGTGGAGTCCAATGCTGTCGATTTTTTCCCCCCTGTGTAAGGTTATTTTATATTGTTAACAAAAATATGTATTATGTTCACGACGAGTGTACCAAAATTACAGAATAAAAGAATTCCAAAATCGAAACGAAATTTGAAAGGTAACCTTACTTTTAGAACACACTACTAAGTCTTTGCCTTTTGTTGTTTAACAGGTCATTCATTAAGCTTGATTACCTATTTCGCTGGATGAAGTTTTCTTTACCCGTTCTAAAGCAATGATTTTCCCACGAGTTTTGAGAAATTGTACCACTGTGTGACTCTAAAAGTAATGAGCCACCTCCGGCTGCTGTGTTTGGTCAGCAACTCTGTAAAATTGCGCTCGAAATTAACGAAATTCCTCATTGAAATATGCAAAATGTACACGAAATTTGAAATGCTTTGCTGGTCAGTTGATCACTGTTAGCGACCGCTTCAAAAAATGCTGAGCCAACGAATTGAGTTGAGTCAGCGTCATCATAAATTCCGCACTAAGACAGAACGCCAAGAGCTGACATTAAGCAGCCCGACGACAAGTGGGAAAGGACATCAAGTGAAATGCACCCGAGGTTTCGGCTTTGGTTTCAGATTCAATGCTCGTGACAGAAACCACAGTGCTGTCAGCAGAGCAAAGGAGCTGCTCCGTATCTCCTTGGCGGTCATTACAATGCACTTGGCATGGCCGTGGAGATGGAACTCTGGCTGCTGGAGGTTGACAGCTGTAACTGTATATTTGCGTTGCCATTTTTTGTAGGGTGAACAGTTGGTAAACTGATCCAATTTGTGCTTATTTAATGGCAAATTATAAATGAAAGAGGCATCAATTCGCTTAGACTGCGACCAACACCACAGGGAGCAGCATTGGTGGTCGGCAAACTGATTAGGGCGACATGAAAGCGATTCCTCTCGCAATCACGGTACGCAGTTGGAACTGTTCCTGTTGACCAATGATTTCTGAAGAAGGGCTTCCTTCATCAGCCAGCTTTCGTTTGGTTTAATTGATGTTGAAACAATATATTCGGGTTTTCCCTTCTAAATATAATTTACTATCAAAATTTTGATATGGCACAAAAGCTTGCCGCTGGTTGTTTAAATTGTTTGCCTACAGCTTTTGTAGGATCGAATGCCTTGCCATTGTGTTATGGCACACATCACACGCAAGCCACAACTCACCCCCACACCTGGCCACTGTCCTGCCTGTTGAGGATGCGAGCTTTGTCGGTTGTAGCAATTTGAAGTTTACAGGGTCACTGGGGACCTGGTCGCACATAAAAGACAGCAAGAACTTAAAGACAATGGCAGGCGAGCGTTAGAAAAACCTAATCTACTCAACAACTTACTTACACAGCGGCAGTTGTGGGGGATGGATGGGAGTGTGTGTCCCTTTGTGTGTGTGTGTGTTGGTTATTGTCCTGGGCATCAGTGACTGGCTTCGATTCGAAGACGACAAGCGACAAGTTTGGCAAATAAAACCAATACAGGCAACACACTTAAGTATGAACAAATAAGAAACTAAATAAAATGCCAAGGGGCGGGCCAACAACAATCACACTGGTGTTGCCCAAGAGGGGGCAGAGGGGAGCTGGGCTATATGAAAATCAGCTTTTGCTTTGCATGCAAAAATTCTTACTTAATTTTTGGTGGGTTTTTGTTCTTACTGTTTGTTGGCTTTTTATTTTTGCATACAGCATCCAAGTTTTTGCTACTTGAAAATGTGAAGAAGATAAAAATAATGGAAAAGTTTGGATCTTTTTTTTGTTGGCATGCAGAAGAGGTGGGTGGAGGCAGGAGCAGGACTGCTGCCAGTCTATATAGAGTAATATTGTACGTTTGGTTTTTTGGTTTTGGGTAGCTCTTACGGCAGCAGCTGCAACGACTTAAGGTGCCATCTACTTAAAGTTCAACTTTGGCTTAAGCTGCTGCACTTCGAAATGCTTGCATGTAAGCAAACGAAAGAGACAGAGAGAGAAATGAAGGAGCTGCCTTTGTTTGTGGGTGTGACACCTAGCCAGCAAGGCCATTTTATTTATTGCTTTGCCAGTCAGGCAATTCGTAATGCCTCTGGGCATTGTTTCCACTCAAGTTTGCTGCTTTAACTTTGGAAAACTTGCATAATGTTTTTCATAAAAATAATTGTTTAGAATTAATCCAATCTGAGCATTTATGATACCTTTGAATCATCTGGTCTTTTTTGACACCATTAAAGGCTCAACCTAAAACTAAGTTCTGACTAGGACGTTCAAAAATAGCAAAAACAGTAGGAAAGCAAATCGGTTTAGAACCGAGCGAACCACTAATTCGTGGTCCTGAAGTGAACCTTTTAAAGAATACGGTTCTATTCAGATCACTTGACGAGAGTTAGGTTGAAAAGCTCTTTTTTTTTGATTTAGATAGTTGGAAAATCCTTAGAAAGAAATTTTAAGCCTTTTTTTGTCTACGGAAATTGTAAAATTAAGTTCAGCTGGGATCTCTAGTTCGAATGTCTCCCTAAGGTAGAGTAGAAAACTTTAACCACAGGGTCATAACAGAGAAGGTGAAGAATCGTTTCCTCCACTTAGTATTTTTACAGAAATCTTGGTGACATATCAGGGTACCTACCGAAAGCCACATGTGTTCCTTTCAGTGGCGTTAAAGTGTTCATGTTGAACGGAGGAAAGAAATTCGTAGAACTTCGACCTCCATTATATTCTCAGCTGGTTGCATCAATTTGCTAATGGGGTCATGGTAGATTTTTGATCCTCAGCTGAAAATTGTCGGATAAAAGGTAAAAAGTAAGGCCCGATTTCTCAATGTGCGGTTAGTCAACATGACAGGCAGTCTAACCGAATTTGCGTGTCTCATGCTGTGTGTGACGCAACCGGAGGAGCACTGGTTGAAGTTAACCGCGAGTTCAGTGCCGATGGAATTATTGATATATTTGATCGTTATACAAACAACTGGCTCCAACATTTGATTTGTTTAAGTAATTATATAAAGTAAAATTAGATTGTCAAGATGACACAGCCCCAAAGGGGCAAAGCCGAGCCACTTTCAATCTCTTGGCTTGTGCGCTTCTAATTTTAGCACAAGAGAAAGGGACCTACAGTTTAACGCCGAATCCGAACGGCAGTTTTTGAGAGGCTTTTCATGGCTAATTACTGCAATGATGCCGCCAACAGCAAAGAGGTGCGGCCGGGTGTAAAGTTTATTCAAAGAAAAAAACTTTTTTATTAGATGTTCCGAGGCGGGATCGAGCCCACGACCTCATGCTCAGCGGTCGCGCACACTAGCCGCTGAGCCACCCTACCAAACAATTATTTGCTGCCACTAAATGTTTATGAATAAACGAATTGTTCAACTTCACGCAATGGAAATGTAATTTGAAGAGGCTGAGCTTTCATTCGTTACAATGCAAGAGAGTACAGAGTGTACTTATCTGGATGATGCCACATTTGTTCAATGATTCAGGTTGACAAAATCTACATGCAAAATAATTTTTGCTAGGATCAGAGCTTAAGTTTAAACCTTGACTTCAGTGGACTTGGTGGCGCTGCGTTCTTAAGCATGTGGCAACTTCTTTATCACTGCAGCTGACTTCTGTGTAGTCAGCGTTCCTTTGATAAGCCGTGCAAGTGTCCCCAGCTATTGCTTTTGATTCATCGCAATCAATTTTAAGAAGAAGAAGAAGAATCAATTTTAATCAATTTTACGCAATAATAACTTTAAAAAATAGGGAAAAGTTAACTTCGGCTTGGCCGAAGTTTTGTATACCCTTGCAGCTTCCATTGAGAACTAAAAAGTTTTTATAACTAAGACTACTTTTTGGACCTTACTTATCTATGGGATCTTTACTATATAGATGTCTGATTTTGACCAAACTTGGAAATTATGGAAAAGCATAATACACTGTTAATTTGGAGGCGATCCCATTTAAAACAAAAAAGTTTTCTCAATAGAACTTCTTTTTCGACCGATCATTCATACTGCAGCTATATGCTATAGTCATCCAATTTTGATAAAATTTTGTAGAAATGTGTTAAAGTATAAAAAATAAGAATATGCCAATAAAACGGACGTTTTCATTAAACACAAAAAAAGTTTTTCTCACTAGAACTAGTTTTTCGACCGATCGTTCCTATGGGAGCTATATGCTATAGTCATCCGATTTCGACCAAAACCTTTGTAGAATTGTGTAAAAGTATATAAAATAAGTGTATGCCAATGATAAGGACGTTTTCATTAAAAACAAAAAAGTTTTTCTCACTAAAACTAATTTTTCGACCAATCGTTCCTATGGCAGCTATATGCTATAGTCATCCGATCCGGCCGGTTCCGACAAATGTGCAGCGTATATGCACCAGAAGACTTCGTGCAAAGTTTGGTGAGGATAGCTTTAAAACTGACGGAGGAGATAGCATTGATCAAGAATATATATACTTTATGTGGTCGGAGATGCTTCCTTCAATGCGTTACAAACATCCGCACAATTTTATAGAACCCTCTGCAAGGGTATAAAAATGCCTAACAAAAATACCTAATTTGTTGAGCGTGTCTGGTCACACTAATGCAGCGATAGGAACTTATCGATATCAGATGAAACTGCTGTTGAGAAAACCAAATGACTTGACCGCTTGTCAACTGGAGGAACAAATTTGACCGGCGGTTGGCCAAACCGGAACCTTTTGAAATTGAAATCTGGCCTAAGTCTAACAGAGACATTGACTTAAGTTCAAATCGAGAACCAAAAAAATTTTGTTCATATTGATATTTAAAAATAAAGAATTAATAAGGAAGAAACAAAAAAAAAAACCTAAAAAAAAAAAAAAAAAAAAAACCCCAAAAAAAAAAAAACACACCAACGAACAAACCCTGTCTGTCTGTAGCTTAGGCTAAATCAACTCAGCTCGTCATGCTGATCAAGAATATATATACTTTATAAGGTCGGAAATGCTTCCTTCTATGAGTTACAAACATTCGGAAAATTTTAAAATACCCTCTGCAGGGGTATACAAATAGATCGTGGTTGACTTCGAATGCTTTAAACTTGAAAACGACTAGACCAAACTTGATAGTTTCTTCAGCGGGTTTGTTAGTTATTGCTAAACGAAGGTTTATAAATTGCGTTACACATTTCATTTTTCAGTTCAATTCAATTACATTTCAACACGTAGCGCAGTAGGCGGTCACTCCATTTGACAGCTCAGCATGTTCTATCTATCTAATATCTATCTAATATAACGGGAAAAGGGGATCATGAAGTTGTGCAAAAGTATGTAAAAGGTAGAAGGAAACATGTTCGACCCTATAAAGTAGATAGATTCTTGATCAGCATCAACAGCCGAGTCGATTTAGACATGTCCGTCTGTCCGTATGAACGCGTCGATCTCGGAAACAATAAAAGATACAGCCATAAATTTTTGCATGTAGGTAGGTGTATACCATACGCATTTCAAGTTTGTTTCAGATTGTTTCAGATTGTCATAGTGTTAGTGCTGCAAATAAGTCCTGTACTTTTAGCACAAAGAGTAAAATCAGTCTGAATTTAAATCTGAATAGGCTTATATGCCGGAATTTTTGCTTATGTCCCCGAGACAAGGAAAGTGAGTTGTTATTTCGAGTCCTAGACAAGGTAAGTAAAAAAATTAAGATTTACGTATATCAGAAAGAAGACTTTGCCCTCCCGTGCTCCTTTCTCACCTTCTCGCCACACTATCCTCCTTCCCTCAATCTTTGTGTAAATAGTGTAGAGCAGAGGTGCCCAAATACCTCGTATGAGTGCATATTTACTCACACATAATAATATCAAGATTCACAAACAACAACAACCACAAGGAAACAAAAGAGTTAACCGGTTGTGTGTGTGTATGCTCGACTACAGAAACAGAATCGACGGTACAGCGCTGTCAGCACGTATTGTGGTTGCCCTCAGTTTCGCAAGAGTATAGGAGAGAAAGAGACGAGAGACACATTTGAAGTTGTTGCTGCAATTTCGTTTTGCGTTAGTCCAAAGCGAATTCCATAAGCCTTTGCGCAAACCAACAACAAATGCGCCTCATGCGCATATAGCGCGGGCAACCCTGGTGTAGAGTAAATAATTGTACTGTACTACATGCCGCATGTAGAAATAAAAAAAGTAAGCGCTGCATGAAGAAAAGCTGGGCGGAAAATCCTTGTCAAAACGTGCAGAAACGTTTGGGCAAAACTATAATACCCCTTGCCAGGTATAACAAGCAATTTTTAAAATCTTGGAAGTAGACGAAGTCGTGGCATATAAATGGTATCTTACCTATTTACCAATGTCTGCATTACAACAAAGATAGCTAAATTCCATCAAATATTTGGATTTGCAGCAATGCAACCTAAGTGCCAAACAGCGTTGAAGCATCACTAAGTAAGCCTGGTGCCAAGCTAAACCACACTTTTCATTTCCATTGCCAATTCCCGGTTGAGGTAACACAAAAGGTGTTGCCAATACCTGGCCCTTGCTGCAATTTTCCGACTATGCAAATGCCTTATTGTGGCCAGGGTGGGTATACAACGGCCACTAATCAGCTTTTTGTGAAACATGCGCGAACTCGAGGTGCTAATGCTATTTTTCAGCTTTGGCTCACGCAAAAGTTATGTGTGTGCCAGGAAGGTTGGATTTTCGTTGCCTACTTCTGGGAGTTGAACGCCCAACCACTCGGTTCTCCATTTGCCTTTGCCTGCAACACTTGGCTCTGTGGCTGTGATTTATTTACCGTTGAAATTATCTTGTTTTGCGGTTTGATGCATCGCATTGCCAAAGTAACTTTATTTTGCACTCGAAACCTTTTTGCACTGCGCGGCGCAGAGATAAAAATTTACGTTTCTTTCTCCCACTCACTCGATAGTTTTTTTATTTTTGTGTGCACGTTGGCTTTTCGTGTTGCTAACTTTTTAACTAACGTCGACTTGGGTGAAAATTGACTTTGGTGGAAGCGTTAGGCGTTCCACTTTGAAGTAGAAAACTTTTGTGTTAGACTATCAATATTTGCGCCTGTGCGGGCGTATTTATCCAGCTGCAGTTTCAAGTTTGTCTGCATGCTGCGGCCGGAGAAGCGCAACACTTTAGTTTAATTGGCAACCAGGCGAATTGTGTACAGTTTTAAGTAAGAGTTAATATTGAAGTGCTGCTTGGGGTTTTCAAGGCATAAGTTTATTCCTAATTTGACACTTGAACTTTTTAGTTTGCACTGACCACCTTCACCGAGAGCTAAGCAAACGAGATGCATCTCAATGAGTAATTCTTTTAGCGGGACATGAAAAATCAATTACAAAGCCAACCACACGCCATGGTCAAACACTAGCCGTGAAATATTATTTGGTTTTCCATGTTTGAAAGTGTGTGTGTGTGTGTGTATATTTCTGTGACACTGTGTGTTTATCATGCTTAAATGGCTTACACAACTCTAATAATCCCTGTCCAACAAATGCAGCCACATTGCGGGCAACTTTCGAGCGTACAATGCTTTTCCCGCAGAAAGTTGGTCAGTACAATGGGTATACAATTTGGATGAATCAAAACGAATGGTTGGAATATAAAAACTAGAACTATAACAAAATCGGCAATGGAGAGGCGCAAGAGAGCACTGCGTAGGAGATGGATGAGCTCACGCAGTCCCTTAGATGGAGCTGACTACCGGAGATGTGCTGACGCACTACGAAAGCTTCTCTTTGATACCAAAACTGAGTACTTCCACGAGAAACTTCTTAATATTGACCCTTGTGTGAACCGAGGACTTGCACTATGGAAGTGCACTAAATCCTTAAAGAGACAGCCAATCCGGAGACTTGCAATCCGGCGAGTGGACGGCTCTTGGTGCCGGTTTGATGCGGTGATCGCTGAGGAATTTGCCAACGGCCTTGAGCGCAGATTCATGCCCTTTGATCTTGCCTCTCCTGAAGACGTTTCGCAACGCGAGCTTTTGTGGCGGCTGATCCAGGGCCCATATCTCCCATAAGACCCATCTCTCCAGATTAAAACCGTCAGCAAATCAAACAGTTGAAACCAACCAAAGCTCCTGGTTATGACGGGGTTGATGGCAGAGTAGTGAAAGCTTTCCCAGAGAAGGGTTTCCTGTTTTTAGCCATGCTGTTTAACGCGATGAACCGATTCTGCCACTTTCCCCTCCCAATGGAAGTGCGCAGTAATTGTTATGGTCCCAAAAAAAGGTAAGGAGTCTGACCCTACACCTGATGCCTACCGCCCAATAAGTCTGCTGTCTGCTGCCTACAGTCTCGAAAATATTCGAGAGAATATTTTTGAAACGTATGTTGGCAGTGAGTGCCTTGGACGAAGCCCTGCCAGAACACCAATTAGTGTTCCGCAGTGTCCATGGAGCCCCCGAGCAAGTACACAGGGTTGTCAACCACATTCTGGAGACTATGGAGCTAGACACTTACAGCAGAGCAGTCTTCGTGGACGTTCGACAAACTTTTGATCGCGTTTGGCAAGACGGCCTGCTTTTCAAGCTAAAGTCTTTACTCCCAACTGAGCACGGCTCTTGATGCCGGTCAGTATGTTTTGCAGCGCTCCTTTTTCAAAGGACGCAGCTTCATGGTCCAGCTGAGGGACGAACTCTCGAGTGTCCGCCGCGTTGGAACTGGAGTACCCCACGGAAGTGTACTTGGCCCAGCTCTATACATCCTGTTCACAGCGGACTTACCAGTTCCAGACGCCCAGAACACACTTACAGCCTCTTATGCTGATGACACTGCCTTCCTGGCTTACAGCCACATCGCCAGTAGAGCGTCAGCACTTCCGTGGGCTCAATTCTTTTTGGACGGCTTTAGTGCTTGGGCATCTCGTTGGAACATTGCGGTTAATCCGGAAAAAAGCCAGCATTGCACCTTCACAAAAAAGAGAGGCAACACACCGAGGCTGAAGCTGAACGACTGTCATTCCACATAATCAGTCTGTCAGGTACCTGGGCATTACATTTGATAGGAGATTTACGTGGTCTGACCACATTAAGCGAGCTGTAGCTGTCCTAAGGCTACGGCTAAGAAAGTGGACTGGCTCCTTAGAGCGCGATCAGGGCTCTCGCTACGCGACAAGATATTGTTAATCAAGGCAACAATCATCCCGACTTGGACCTGGGGTATCTGCCTCTGGGGTACTGCCGCGACACTTCCATCAAAAGGGCGAACGATCACCAGATCACGCAGAAACCGAGCTTCCTGGTACGGCGGAACACCACCACACAAAGACCCCGTCGCACCGCCACACCAGGATATAGAGAGGCTACTGGCCCTCACAAACCGTCTCCCAGAGCTACGACAACTCGGATGCGGAGACGGCTCAAAAGGAGATACCCGCAGACCGGGAACACGGTAGGCGACCAAGAGGCCGTCTGCTTGCCTCACCCTAAAAGAAATACGAGTATCTGTCTGTCGTACCAGTTATATAACTTTATTGAGCCAGCTGGCATACTGTTCCCGTTCCAGTCTTTGTTAACCTTATAAACATTTGTAAGCGGATTGAGTTCCGCAAATCCTTTTTCTCATAAAAAAAGGGGAGTTCAGAACTTTGTTAAGTAGTTAAAGTAGCTAAACTTAAATTTGGTTAAAGCTCGAAGAAACATTTTCATCATATTTGCTGGAGTCTTCCAATCTACCTCTTGGTCTTATAATCTTGACCCTGACTTAAACTAACCCTCTACTCTACTACTTAGCTTAGGAATCTGACATTTTTCGGTGTCTTTCAACAATAAAGTATTTGCTCTTGGTACAGACTCGGTTTCTTTCCTTTATGTGGTCTGAAATGTTTCCTTCTATGCGTATCAAACTTTGGGACAATTTTAAGGGTATTAAAAGTTAAATAAAGTCGAGATAATATTGTTGTAGACTCGGCAAGATTTTCGACATGGATTATTCACGTCTTCGACTTGTGTCACAGTGAATAGCGGCTTCAATTCAACTCTCGTTTAGGCAGTTCCATATTGTAGGGTATTGTAAACTTGTTATTGCCCATAGTACCATTATGTGTGATAATTTAATTGAAAATTGAATATAAATTATTTACCATAATAAGCATAGAAAACACTAATAATACCCAGAACAAAGACACGGAGTGCAATTTTAATTAAAACAAACCGAACCGAACTGTATGTATTGTATGTATGTGTATACTTATGTATGTATTTGTGTATGCAATAGTCTCGCTGATTATATTTAGTACAACTTTTGGTCATAGTTGTAAAGCCTGGTTTTTTGTTGTTGGTTGGAGCTGTCATTATAAATTTCATTTATGCCAAAACGGAAGTGTCGTCTGTGTGTCTTCATGTGGCTTTATTGTACTAGTTTATTAGTCATTGCACTTGTCCATTGCACACTCACCGCAATAATTGCCTGGCAAATCAATAGTAAAATTAATTTATATAGTTTGTCAGTTGACAGTTCGGTGGTGGTTAAAGCCTCGATGTGTATCATAATTTACCAACTGTGAAGCCTAGTTTTAGGTGCATTTTCGGTCCATGATGAGTTACCTCATTCATCTATATTTGCACAATAACCAAAATTCAATAGTGCGTATTACACAAGGGAAACTAATTGCACTTTGCATTGTAGTTCTGTGATTAAGCATGCTAAACGTTTATTTAGTTATATGCAAATATTGGAATGCACAGGTCCACCACTTACAGGTATAGGCACAGAGAGTTGAAAGAACAATCAATGTAATAGTAAAACCGCAAATTTTATGGTCTTCATAAGTGGGAAACGCAACCAGAACCTTAGGGGGAAAACTAGTTATGATTGACTTGTACATCACAAGTTTGAGAATACATGTAGTTAGAAGTTACAGTTCAGTTTTACATGAAAATAAAGAGTCAAGTTGTCCGGCTTAAGACTTAAAGTTACTTTTTATTTAACAATCAACTAATATTAACGAGGTATAAGCAGTGCTTAACAGTGCTGCTACTTAAACTGCTGCTTTGTAAATCTCACAAGTCAGTGTCAAACAAAATCAAAACAACAACAGTTGTAAATCAGTAAAGCAGATGAGCAGTCAATGCTTTGCGTGTTATTCATTTGATTGACTGAGTGTCGACGAATGTTCGACACTCGACTGTCAGTGCTTTGAATGTTTTTCCAAGTCTATCTATCGTAGTTCGAAACAAAAAGTAGGCGACTGCTCTGTCGATTTTAAATTTTTTCAGATTGACTTAATATTTTTTTTAATTTGTGCACAATGGCACCGAAGAAGGACAGGGAAACAGTGGTCCCCAAGCGTGCCTGCATAACCTGAGCAAGGAGGTTAGTGTGTGCCGGTTTCTGGTTCGTCGCCCCCTGCCGGCCAAGGAAAAGAAAAAGGCCCCCCAAAATCCGATCACTGCCCTGATCCTGCAGCGCAAGTGACGACGCCAACAGTCCATGGAGTTTGTCGCCGACTATGAAAAGCTTTTGGTTCACCACAAGAAGGAAGCCTAGCATCGTCGCTACACCAAAAATAGAGGTTAACTATAGCACCGATGACTATAGCATATAGCTGCAGTATGAATGATCGGTCGAAAAGAAGTTCTAGTGAGAAAAACTTTTTTGTTTTGATTGGGATCGCCTCCAAATTTCGAATTTAACAGTTTGTTATGCTTTTCCATGATTCCACTAATTTTGGTTAAAATCAGACATCTATATATTATAGCTCCCATAGAAAAGTAAGGTCCGAAAAGTAGTCTTACTTCGAAAAACAAACTGCAAGGTATACTAAGCCATGTCTGTCAGTATGAACACCTAGATCTCGAAAACTAGAAGAGCAAGAGCGACCAAATTTGGTATGTAGACTCTTATTGTCCCTACGCAGATCAGGTTTATTTCAAATTTGAGCCACGCCATCTCCCGCCCCCACAATAGAAAATGTTGAAAACCTCCTTCAATGAAGATATGAAGCTCATATTTTGCAGTGTAGTGTATGTGCCCAATATCTACAATCTCTGAAAGAGATAAAGATCGGATAATAAATGGCAGAGTTATAAAGGTTATAAAAACGTTGCCTACTTTTTGGCGCAACATGAACTTTTTGCTCACATAATGTTGGAATGGTCACATTAATGTTAATGCTCTGTTAATTAACATAGGGAAAGGCTATTAAACACTAATTGCCCTGAGTAACGGGTATATCGAAGTCGGGCAGGACCGACTTTAACTTACGCTCTAGTTTTTAATAGTTGTTTTGATTAGATTATTTATGGGTGTACACTCGAAGCAGGTACCTAATGTCAAATTCACCTATTCAATATCTTCGAACACAGTACAATCGATATTTCAAAATATCGTTATTCTTCTCGGCATGCATATAATCATTTTATTCTGGGGAAGCAACAGCTAAAAATTATTTTAATTGGAATGGGAATGTCATCGCATCGGAGGCCTAAAGTCGAGGCGCATTTGGTGAGGCAAATTGCTGAACCTAGCACAATCTTGATTAAATGCCAATCCGGATGACTCACGTGTTGAACCCTGCTAGAATGGCGATGCACTCGCAAAACTGCGGCGACAGTAATGCCTCTGACAAAGACCCACGAAAAGGAATTAGGCATCTGAAATGTTTGTACCCTCAAAATGGAAGGTGCTGATATCTAAGTAGATGATTTGTGCCCTCGCTCTTCCGCTCTTCAGGAAATGCGATGAATTGGACAGCGGCGCAAGTTGAGAACAAAGAAAATGAGGCAGCATGCAGCAATGCCAATATCATTGCGAGGGCAGTCCCAGAAATGGCCGACCCAGCACAGTAGTGTTGAAAAATGTTCACAAAAAATATTAAAAAGGGGAAGTACCGACTATTAAAAGCTTAAGTTTGGTGCCTTTGCTCGCTCACGTCCCTTATTCGCCAGACTTAGCTCCCTCTGATTGTTTCTTATTTCCAAGCTTGAAAAAATGGCTCGCAGGAAAAAGATTTGGCAACAATGAAAAGGTATTTTGAAGAGCTTCTCAGTTCTTTTTATAAAAAAGGTATCGAAGCTATTGAACATCGCTGGGAAAAGTGTATCGACCTAAAAGGATCCTATGTTGAAAAATAAAAATAAAAAATGATAAATTTTTGTGTTTTAGTAGTTAGGTCGGCTATTTCTGGGACCGCCCTCGTAAACTTCAGATCGAAAAATCCACTTAAATCTTTTCAATCAACATATTTGTTGTTCTCAAGCATATCAATCTACCACCCGACAATTTCTCGTATGCATCCGGATGTACAAGAATTATATAAGTTTCTCTTTAAATCGAAGTCCGCTTTTAGAGATGCGGGTTACAAACAGAAAAGATTCAGTTTTCGATCCGTTTTCGCTATAAAACAAGAAAGAAAGTCGGTCAAGCGCGACTATAACATACTCTGTACCTGTGAAGTGCTGCCCATCACCGTTGCGACAGGAGCTGCCCATAATTTTTGTTTTCCCTATAACTCAACAACCGTTCATCCGATCCTTACCATCGATAAATAATCCTAATTACTAAATATGTCCAGAAAGAACGAACCTTCTATCTATAAAACTGTGGGAGATATGACGTTTTTTCGATATTGCGGGGAAGGGAGGGGCGTGGCAAAAATTGAAATTAAACTTAATCTGCCTGCAACTATAAGAAGCATATGTCCCATACATTTCAAACCTCTATCTCTTACCATCTCGGAGATCTGATTGTTCATACGGACAGACAGTCAGACGGACGGACAGACGGACATGGCTAGATCGACTCGGCTGTTGATGCTTATCAAGAATATATATACTTTATGGGGTCGGAGATGCTTCCTTCTGCCTGTTACATACTTTTGCACAAACTTAATATACTCTGAGTACCTCTTGAACAGAGTATAAAAAGTGGCGAGAAGGGACTCGAACACGTGCCTTGAAAACTTACGTTTTGCTGCCACAGGTAAAACTTTTCGAACCAAAATCGGACACTTTCTCTATAGTGTTGTAAGAGAAAATTGTAAGAGGAAATTAGATTGTCGGGTGGGTATGCTGAAATGTTTTATTTTAATCATCGCACTTTCTAACAAAGCTGTTTAATTTGTGGATGGAACAATTTTCAATAAACAGCAAGTTTACCACTACCATTAACAGTTTGGTTAGCTCCCACAACAAGGCCCATCTACCATAAGGCATCCGAAAACCCAACTCTTGTTTTCACTCATCCCCGCATTCCCTACCATAATGAGTTTTCGTCCATTTGCTCGCCCCTCTTCCGAAGGGGACCCAAGCTCAAAGCTCATCATCAACTTGTCAGCTGCCACGCCTCCATTACCAGGAATGACTATTGAAAAACGGTTGACCAAAAATGACGCGCAAATGTTGGCAACATTAAATTAAAGCATCGTAAACTGGCGCAAACCGCACGCGAAATTTATGCATATAAATCCGGCAACATGGCCGGCTCGTGCGCTGATTGACGTGTGCCAGCCAAACTACTGCTAATTTGTCGAGGGGGGCAGAGCTACTGTCGTCTCTCAGCGAGGCGATAAAAAAGATGAACGAAAAAGACAAAAAAGAAGGAAAAAAGGAAACAACCAAAAACAAGGCAAACCAAGTCAAG
The DNA here is from genome assembly GCA_018904265.1 of Lordiphosa collinella. Lineage (NCBI taxonomy): Eukaryota > Metazoa > Arthropoda > Insecta > Diptera > Drosophilidae > Lordiphosa > Lordiphosa collinella. The sequence goes on from JAEIFV010000053.1 coordinate 795,568, forward strand.
CCAAACCAAAGCAAACAACAACAACAAGAACAAAATGTGCCGAAATTCCATCAAAGCGACGTTTTACGGATAAAACATTTGCATATTTTGATTGGGCACGCCCAGTTTTGTGCGCACAGTGGGCGAACAAACAATGGCGAAGCCAACAAGCACAATAACAGGGGGGAAAACTACGGCGATCCACGAGCTGGTCTACACCCACCGGCTAGCTAACTCCCTGACTGGTCTATCATGCGGATGACGTGACGTGACGCGGCAGCGATTTTTACACTTTGCACTTTTTACTGGGATACCATGGATAGCTGCGCACTTTTAAACGCTACTTTTGTGCGCTTTTCCTGGAACAGCACAGCACAGGGTATCCTGCAAGACTTGCTTACATGCAGCATGGCTCGGCTGGTCAGTTTTTTTGTTTTTTTTTGTTTTAAGAGCACGATTTAGTTGAGCTTCAGTTTTTGTGGCACATTTTGGCAGCATCGCGTCGCCTGCTTCATGCGGCAATAAATCTTCATTTTCGCTATTAAAATGTTGTAATATTTCCAGCTGATTTTTTTTAATGCTTTTTTGCTGATTGTCCTTGTCGCTGTGCGTTTGGAAATTCTTTTTAGAGCCTCATAAATAAAAAAAAAAATAAAAATTGAATTGCTTGCCTCGTTTGGTGATATTTTTCGCATTTTAAATTTTATTTGTGGGTGCCGCTTGGATTTGTTGGTTTAAAACGTAGTTACGCCTTCTCGCAATTGATCTGTTAGTTGAAATAGCCCCAACGATAAGCTCCGCGATAGCTACTTGATTTTTATGTCCACTGCTGATGTCAGCTTGCTGACGCATTGCGTGCACGCCGCGTGGTGTCATGGGAGTGGGAATGGAATTGGGCGAGGCGTTGAATGCAATTCACTTGCTTTTTGGTGAGTTGTCACGCTGTGAACGTTATCGAATTAAAATATTTGTCACAATTCAAAGCTTTATGGCAATTTGCAAATTGCATTGCAACCGGAGCGACCTGCCGGGCTAGGGGAGTTGGCTTTGTCAGGTGCCCATTGTATGTACGTACGTGTATGTTGTGGCATTTTGCATAATTTCATATGCCAGCAGCAACACGCACGACAAAAATGTCCCGCATCGCATGCAAGTCAATCATTAAATGTACCAACCCGGCAAAAGTTAAGAGATATTGAAAAGCAATTTTAAATCAGATTTTCTGTAGTGTTGATTGAATGACACACCTGGGCAGGGGTCGAAGCTTTAACTTGATTATGAAATGTGAGCTTGGGTTAAACAGAAAATACGGAAGTTGTTATTGAAAGTGACATAATTTTATAATACGAGGTTAAACCACCTGATTAAAGCGAACAAATCTATCTGCAAAGCGCAGTTTCCAGGGGTTTCCAATCCGTTCATCGGCAGACTTTGCGGTTTTCTAAGTTCTTCTTTATGTTCCTTAAATTAATTGTTCCTAATATCTAAGTAACGATTCACTCATGTGAAGTATCTAGGCTTACGAAATTATGACTACTGTAGAAGCTGGAAATGAGCTAATGAAGAGAAGAGTGTACAGCACTTCTTCTGCCACTGTCCAGCTCTCAGCAGAAGGCGACTTGCAGTTTTGGGTCGTCCTTTCCTAACGATCTGTCTGACATCTCTGAAACCGATGTCAAATCTTTGCCCAAATTCGTCCTACTATCAAAATGGTTTAACGGGGACGATCCTCCCTCTACGACCACATCGTAGAAATGGTTATATGGTAACACAACGAGCCTTCATTGACCTAAGTGAGGAAATGGGATTCTCTCATTTCAACCATTGCAACCTAACCTAACCTACTGCGACTCAAATTTGCGACCTCGAAAGAATGCATGCCTTGAGCACTGTCCAAATTTATATTATAAACTGACGGGGATCGCTCTTCGCTCGATAGATTTTCCACACACCCCTCTCCCAAAAAAAAACGAAACTGTGAGAGCGGGTTTAACGCTATTCTCTCAAATGTGTTCTCTCAGTTTCTTTATCTCAATCCCCTCGCCTAAAAGCACCAATCAGATCGAATTTAGCTCGATTTCAAAAGCGAAATTCTTAAAAAATTCAAGAACAAATAATTTTTTTCAAGAGCGTTCGTACACAGAAACCTCTTCCAATCACATTCCAACCGAAAACCAATTCTAAGGTGCCACAGAAACCTCTTGTATTTTGTTAGGAGATTTTAGCGAACCAACCAATACACAAACCAACCAAATCGACTTCACGAACCTACGCGATTTAGCACTGATTTTGTAGTTGGACCATAATCTTATACACACAACTTTTAACTCGACTTTCAAAAAAGGAAACCGAAATCTCTCGAAGTTCTGTGGCACCGACGGATTTTTTGAGAGATTTGCAAACCAACCGCTGGTAAAATCTCTAGAGATTTCTGTGTCAGCCCAGTACATGACAAGACTGTAATAACTCTATTCGAGTTTTTATAGGAGAGAATAACAAAAGCTAACTATTTCTCATGGAATTCGATGTTAATGGATCCTTTGTTGAGATCAGAAGTTGTGCCGTAAAAGAAAAAACAAATCAAACTAACTCAACCTAAAATTTTCATATATTTAATTACTTTTGATCTTGTGTCAAAATGTATGATTTAAAAAAAATTTTGTAATTCGCGAGTGTGCAAATTAGTTGTCATAATTTGTTAAAGTCAAAGTGGTTCCATTAGCCACAGCTGTCAATAACATAGGTCAATTAATGCTGATTAATATAGCAGAACTAATTAATATTTCAATTTTATGACAGTTCCCTCCAGATGGATTACAGTTGGCGAGAACTGGTGGCGACAACTGGTGAAGGTGACCGAGTGTGTAAGTTTTTCAAAGATCAGTAGCCAGCACACTGGAATTTCGTCACAATTCTTTATATAAATTGAAACCCTTTCGAAAACTTTCGAATAGCTTATGAGCATCAAAACAGAGATCTGCACTAGTGCACTCCAACTACAAGTGCACTACATAAGTAATTGATATTTTTCATACTCGAGTGTTGAAAACACTGTAACAAAATGTCGCAGTCACTTAGCTACTCATGGCAAGTTTGTGCTTTGCATACTCGATCTCTCTCTCTCTTGTCGCCCACTCTCTGCACGCTCTATCTCTCTCTCTCACTTGTGGCTTTCTTTTGACATTACAAGAGCAATTTATTGCAATAACTGTAACTTTTAGAAAAACAATCAGAGCAAGAGCAAAAAAATTAGAAATACTTGGGCTGTGAGTGTGCTGTGCCAAGCCATTTTACATTTTTTACATACATACATGCATACAAATGTACATGTACATGTATGTAATAAAACCAGTGGCTCGGACGTCAGTTGTACATGCCGAGAAGTTAAACACGGGTCAAAGCCAAATAAGTTCATAAATATGTACAAATTGTCAATTTTTTCTTTGAATGTACGTTGTACAATGTACATACATACGTACTTACATATAAAATTCAGTTGTCGTTCATATTTGAATGCGTTTGGTGCCTTGCTCGAGCCAGTATTTGTATTCTTGCCAAATACGGTCACACTGATCTCGAAATATCTTAAATTTTTCTATTTAAACTCTTTGGAAGCATTCCATTTGCAATTAACAGAGATTTTGTCTGTGGAATAAAACACATAATACGGGGACTAACTGTGGCCGAGATATGCTGTGGTTGTTTGGCCACTCCGGGTGCCGGTGTAGACACCAGGAGCGACACCAACGCACGCATACTGGCGAACGACCCTTCGAAAGTCTCCACTGAAGACCTTTGCAGTAAAGTTCTATATGGAGGGGCACCTGCACACGCATACTGGCGAACGCCCTTTTAAATGCTCTGAGAAGCTCTCTAAAGGCACACCTGCGTTCACATATTGATGAGCGGCCCTTCCAATGTTTGCAGTGCTTAAAGACCTTTTACATAAGAAGCAATCAAAATCAACACCTACGTACTCAAACTCGCGAGAGACAGAATCACTTCGAGTGTTCCCACTGCTCCAAGACCTTTCGCAATAAGCGCAATCTGGAGCGACACCAACTTTCAAATACTGGCGAGCGACCTCACTCATGCCCAGAATACTCAATGTCTTTTGGCCGAAAGAGCATTCTAAATAAACACCTACTTATTCATATTGGCCAGCGACCCTTCAACTGCTCGCAGTGCTCGAAATTAGAAAAAACTTTTGCATTAGATGTCCCTAGGCGGTATCGAATCCACGACCTCTTGCACAGCAGGCACACACACAAGCCGCTGTAGTTTTTTTTTCTTGAAAATCACAAGACTCTGCAATTCCTATCAATCGAATTCGGAAACGAGAACAGGCTTGTTTTTGGAAAAGCCTCCTGGATCGTTAATTTGTAGGCCGTACTTTTTGCTAAAATTAGCAGCCAAGAGATTGAGAGGCCGCGCTCACTTGCTTACTTACTGCTAAAATTGTCGAGATGCGCGGTCTGGCGTGGAGTTTCGCTGCTGCCTCCGATTGCCTGTTTTGTCGGATACCTGCCGTGAACTGTGTGCACACAAGCACCCAAGTCCTATCCGGATGCCCGACGGCTCCCAACTCGGCTCCCAACTCTAGGGAGAATTGGCTTTCCAAAGTGTAGTATTTAAACATCTCAAGCACATCGAGAGGGGAATGAAAAACTAAAAAACTTTGATTCACAGTTGCCTCATAGCTTATCCCACTTAGGCAGCCTGGACACCCTACCCGTACTCCTCCTCTGCTGCTCTCTGAGATCGTTTGTTGAAATGCCGGGCGGCGTGCCACGAGGTGCTGCTCCTATCAAGCTTTCCAATTGATGCTCCGGTGCTTTGATATTTGGTCTTGGTTTTTTTTTTGCTGCCAAAACTCTATGTCGGGAGTCTCTTTTCTGCCTGCAGGGTTGCTGCTCTCTCATATACTTAGCTAGATAGCGACTATGCCCGGGTCTTGCTAGGGACTTGAAAACTGACTGGGTATGACTTGAGTGTGATTTGAAAATTAACATAAACTCAGGTTCCTTCTAAGCCGTTAAAATGCAGTGTTTATAGGAAATTCTATAAATTAACAACGAAACATTATTAAAAGTCACAGTGTAAGTCTTTTTTACAATATCCTTTGCCTACTTATCCTTTTGTTAGAGCTAAAAATCGAAACAAAATGGAATCAACCTGGCCCAGCTCGACTTATTTCAGTCAAAGCCATAAATCAAAGTGCCTAAAATGGCATACATAAATTTTCATACTGAAAAAGGTATTTGCAATGAAATTAACACGCCAAGGCGAACAAAATATACTTGTATACAATCTTATATAAGAATACACACACACAAACGTACATATATACGTACATATATCGTTGCTGTGATTAATGCAACGAGCCACCGTATGTGTTTGGGGCTGTCTTTATTAATGGACGCTGATTTGCACATAAAGCAAAATACACACGAGCAGAACGGTGATGCGTAGGACCTTGGTCCTGGGATAGCGCTAGGCTGGGTTGTGGCTTCTTGGCGACCTGGGCATTGTTGTAGAGTCATTAAGGTGTAAATTATGCCACTAATTAGCCATTAAGTAGTAAAAGGGAGCAGCAGCAGACCTCTCTTTGTGTGTGTGTGTGGCCTGGAACAATAAAATTTAATGGCCAAATCAAATAGAAAAGTGAAAAGTTACCTTAAGGAGTAGCTTCACTTACTCCATTATGCTGCAAACTCGATCAAATTTGGAGAAGTCAAGGAACGACTCCTTTAAGGTGCACAACAAACAATGGCAGAAACTGTGCGGCAATCCTTTGGCCGGGAACATCTAGTGCGGGACAACAGCAGCAACAACAACAAAGCTTGAGCGAAAAATAGTTTGAAAAAATATTGAATTCTTGAGAAATAAACAAAGTGAAGAGGAGCGAGCAGCAGTAACCCGGAGACTATTGAAGCAGAAAATCGAAAATTTATACAAATATGTTGAAAGAGCACGGCGGAGGAGGCGAGCGCGTTTAGGAAATGTGCAATGGCGGCAACCAAAGGAGCAGCGCGCGTGTCTATGGCCATTGTATGTATGTATGTCTGTGTTTTGTGTGTGGGTTTGCCATAGCTAAATTTGCATTTATTTTCTGAGGGTATGTTCAAATGTGCAACGAACTGTACTTGAGTGGAAGACAGCCAAAGCGAATGGGGTCGGGAGGGCAGTGCAATCAAAGAAGCTGCCGCTGCCGCTGGCTGTCCGTGCCCATGTCCGTGTGTTTGCAGCGCTCTGTCTCGCTCTCCATGTCCAAATAGCTTAAGACAAATGCACCTACATGCATCGCTCACACACAAGTATCATACACAGATAGCTGACCCTGCAGCCAAAAACCTGTAACTGAGCAGTTGCCTCTGCCTTTGATTGCGTTTAAAGCATTTCCCCTACTTACCAGTAAGTAGGTTTGATGTGAAAATTGAATTTGCGTTGAATTTTGAAAAAACTTGTAAATCTATTTGAGGCACAGCTGCCACACCCACATTCCCATTACACACAGATGGTGGGTTTGACTGGTGTTTTTGATTGCATCATGAGCAGCATAATGAGCTGCAAAGTCTTTGCGAGGCTTACATGGCGTATGAGTGACATTTAATTTGCTGTCAGCTTGAGTAGTATAAAAACAGTAGGGGCATATTGCCATACTTACTCACAGAGAAAATGATAGAAAAAAAACTCGTGGTGATAACAATTTGTTCTTAAGGGGGTATTGCTGCCTGGCAAAATTTTTTTTTTCGTTTTTTTTTCATATTTTTAAAGCTTGGATATTTGAGAATACCGTCCTAAAAGGTTTTTTCGAAATTAAAAACATTTGTGTAACTGAGAGCTGCCGCAGCAGCCCGTAAGTCCGTCCAGTGGCTCTCGAAATATGGCTACTCCATGATAAAGTGTTATTAAATGTCAATCCAAGATTAACAGCTTGATTCACGTATTGTATGGGGGTATCATTAATGAACAAAGTTGATATTTGACTTGTGTCAAGAGCTTTTTTGTATATCACCAAGCATTTCGACTTTGAAGGGTTGAGCCCTAATCCATTCTCTTTTGCCCATTTATCAATCCTACTGAGTACATTATTACAAATTTGAACGCAATCCACCACCTGAGCAAACGGACGACTAACATATAACTGAACATCATCGGCATACATGTGTTGACATAGACAGAAAACAGCAAAGGTCCTAAGACAGATCCCTGCGGTACCCCACGTAATAATGGTTTAAAACCGGACATTCTAGATCCAGAGACAACTGCCTGTAATCTACCAGTAAGATATGAATTAATGAAATTCATTGCAGTGTTAGAAAAATTATATAGGTTTTTTAGTTTAGAGCAGAGAATATCATGGCTAACTGTATCAAATGCTTTACTATGATCGAGAAGCGTCAGGAATGTAACACAGCCAGAATCTGTCTATTGACGTGTGTCTTCAAAAATGTTTGTTATTGCTGTTACACAACTTCTGTTTTTTCTAAATCCTGATTGGTGGTTACTCAGAAGCATATTAGTGTTGAGAAATATTAGCATTTGCACAGCCATTAGGTTCTCAAGGACATTAGCCAGAAATGGCAGAATAGATACGGGCCTATATTCATTATTTGGCTTGGGGATAGGAACAATTTTTGCTCTTTTCCATAAACAAGGAAAAGGTAGAAGTTGTAATTGCTGTATTAATAAAATGGGTAATATGGTCTAAGAGATATGGAAGTATTATTTTTATACATTTTTGACGAAGATTATCAAGACCTTCCGCATTAGACTTAACCTTCAAAATACATTCTAAGACATCACAGGCACTAACACACATAAAACTTAAGTCTCAGGTACATTAAAATGCACAAACTTGTGATTAAGCGCATTAACATCTGATCAATTTCTGATCAAATTCGACTCATTTCGGGTCATATTTTCTATCATTTTCGAATCTTTTTCGAGTCATATTTCCAATCACTTGCGAGTCTTTTTAGAATCATATTTCTAATCGTTTGCTTTCCAAAAAAAGAAATATTAAATTGAAGAATATTATTGAAACAAGTTCATTAAGATATTGTAGTATATACATAAACATTAGAGCGTGTTTTTTCGAAAAAAGCTTCCACCAGAATCGGAAACGACGAAGAATTCTAAGAAAATTTCTTCATAAAACTATGTGTCTTAAATCAATTCCAAGCTCCCTCTGAGAAGCATAAAGTTTTCACGTTGAGGTGTTTTAAGGTATTTCAGATATTTCAATAAAAACACGTTTTTTAATCATGTTGGGCTCAATTCATTATAACAATATTTCCTTAAAAAGAAACTGAAACTAATCTATTCAAACAATTCAAAGTCACTTTTCGGCGCTGGGCTTAGTGCGGGTCCCTTCTTCAGCAATAAGCAGAAGCCAGTTCGTCCGAAAGTACCTTTCAAACGGGTGCCCTGATAAATTGTGTTGGTCCTTTTCCACCTGTTTTTGCTATTTATTGATTTTATTGAAAATTTTATAATTCATAACCATAATTCTGATAGCTCGTCGGTTATCATTGAGTCACTGTGGTGTTTTCTGTTTTCCAGCTTGCCAGAGATAAGCTCTTCCGTCAATTTGGTAATTGTATAACTTCTGGCTGAACTTCACTTCATTATTCAACTGACTCAAATGAAACGAAATACAGAATTAGACATGTGCGTTAAAATAAGAGATATCAAACTGTTTTGCATCGTCCAGCGGGTCGAAATATGACAAACAACAGCCTAAATTATCACATTAAAATCCCCTGCATGATCAAACTGCGATTGTTCTTCATTTTGTTATTGTAATTTCAATAAATCACATTTTCAGCAATTGCATGAGTAATTTTCGAGTCTTTTTTAATCGCAGATTAGAGAAATCTTTTTGTAATAATCCAAGGGGCTCAAAAAAGACTCATCAAGGTGATTTTTGCTAAAATGATCTTCCAAATGTTGGGTGGGTAGAAGCGAATGAAATGTTTATATCTACCCAGCCCTTTGCCATCCTAAAACATAAAGTCAATATGAGAAAGGGCTGAAAAAAACAATTGAAAATTTACCTGTACTTGAACTTAATTGGGCCCTGACTCTAAAACAAAACATATCGATGGTAATTCTACCATCCAAATATCTATAAAATTATGACGTATTTCCCATTTGCGGGGGCGTGGCAAAAATTAAAAGTTGAACGAATAATTTAAGTACGAACGCTCTTCAAAAAAAAATTATTTATTCTTGAATTTTTAAGAATTTCGGTCTTGAAATCGAGCTAAGTTCGTTCTGTTTTTAGTGATTTTAGGCGAGGGGAGTAACGAAAAGAAACTGAGAGGGGAGAGCAAGCAAATTTGAGAGAATAGCGATGAACCCGCTCTCACTGTATCGTGTTTTTTTTTCGGAAGAAGGATGTGTGGGGAAACAATCGAGTGAAGAGCGCTCCTCGTCAGTTTATAATATAAATTTGGACGATGCTCAAGGCATCCTAGATGTGGTGCTGTTGTTTAAGCGGTGGTGTCTGTGTGTGCAGTCGTTCGAGTCGCAGTAAAGGTAAGTTAAAAATAAAATAAAAAAATAGGGGAAAGTTAACTTCGGCTCGGCCGAAGTTTTGTATACCCTTGCAGTTTGATTTTCTAAATACGACTACTTTTCGGACCTTTCTTTTCTATGGGAGCTATACTATATTGATGTCCGATTTGGACCAAACTTAGTGCAATCATGGAAAAGCATGAGAAACTGTTAATTTCGAAATTTAGAGGCGATCCCAATTAAAACAAAAAAGTTTTTCTCACAAGAACTAGTTTTTCGACCGAGCGTTCGTATGGCAGCTATATGCTATAGTCATCTGATTTTGACCAAACTTTGTAGAATCGTGTGGGAGCATAAAAACAAATACCTGCCAATTTTAAGGACATTTCCATTAAAAACTAAAAAGTTTTTCTAACTAAGACTACTTTTCAGACTCAACTTTTCTATGACAGCTATACTATATAGATGTCCGATTTCGACCAAATTTGGTGGAATCATGGAAAAGCATAGTAAACTAAGAAATACGAAGTTTGGAGGTGTTTCAATTGCAATTACTAAAACTAGCTTTTCGACCGATCATTCCTATGTCAGCTATATGCTATAGTCATCCGATCCGGCCGGTTCCGACAAATGTGCAGCGTATTTGTACCAAAAGACTTCGTGCAAAGTTTGGTGAGGAGGAGATAACATAGAAACAGACAGATGGACAGACGGACAGGGCTAAATCAACTCAGCTCGTCGTGCTGATCAAGAATATATATATTTTATGTGGTCGTAGATGCTTCCTTCAATGCGTTACAAACATCCGCACAATTTTATAATACCCTCTGCAAGGGTATAAAAACAAAAAGAAGAACAAACTGAAGAAACATTATGGTTATTCTATAGGTATTCATTCAAAATAGCAAGGCGGCTCTTAAGTGCGTGTTGTAAAAACGAAGCAAGTATCTCCCAGTTTTCTCCGTTAAGCCAGCATATTACCTCCATTTCCGAAAGGGAAGGCTTGTTGAAGTACAAACTTCGTAGTTCGCCCAGGATTGGACAATCCCTTATCAGGTGCGCCACATTCTCCGTTACACGGAGGTATTGGAGGAGTTTACTTGCTGCCTGTAGTTAAGATTGAGCATTTCACATCGAGCGCGGCATATCGTAGAGATCGTTTGGATTCCGAAACGGTCCTCTAAGTAGTTCAGAGTTCCAAGGTTGTGGTTCAGTTTTTTGTAGATGAGTCTGGACTCACTTAAGAACGCCAGGTGCAGAAAATTTTCGCTCCCCAATACTCTGGACAGTTAAGGTTGATATCAATGCTACAAGCGGAAGCAGTGGCAATCCATTTCTTTTATATATATGCATAGATTCATTTGAATACTAGAATTTGAGCCCCTGAGGGAGATATCAGCATACACCGTTCCGGTCCATGTTCCAATTGTCGCACTGTTTGTAATTATTTATAAGCTGGCTACATTTTCTATTTTTCACGGCAAACGAAACTAAAATCACAAACTAACCGGAGCAGTCGCCTCCCGTTTATCTTGTACGCATTTTACAGCTAATAATAGATGAGCCGAGGTGGGCTGTCGTCGGCCATGTTTTTCAGCTACGGGCACGTACGCATAAATTTTGACAAGGACACGTTGGGCAGGTGCTCGAGTTTCCTGCTCCCTGGCGCCAGCCCATAAACATAATGACCGGCTATTACGGCTACTGACTCGGCTTACGGGCTTGTAAACATATGTCAGCCAAGTTATGTGCCAACTGTAACATATTTTAAATAATTGATGAGCGATGTCGACCCGACCCGACCCAACTCGACTCGACTCGTCAACATTTGCGTGGAAAAGCCTTTGCCCATCAATTAGACGGGCTGTCGCCGCCAGAGCCCACGCATACATGGCAAGAATCCTTCAATTTCCTGCTGCCAGCTCTTTGGCTCTCAGCCTATTTCCTGTCCAGCCAGTTGCAGGCAGCTTTAATCAACGTAAATTAATTATCTATGTTCTCCTTTTTTTCCGTGCCAGCCTCTTATATCCGGACAATGTAGTCGGGAAGAGTCAGACGAGGATGTCGTCAGGGAAGAGTTAAATGGCAGCCATTGATGCTTGGTTTTAAACTCAATGCGAAGCTGGAATCAGTGATATGATGCAATGAGGACAGCCAATGGTCGTTGTCCTGCAACATGAAAACCAAAAGGAAAAACTGAGGCAAATACGCAAACAATGCCGCCAATGGCTTTCATAAGCAACACTTGAATTAAAGAAGATGCAGATAGAGAAAATAGAGGTGGAGAGAAGAGGGTATGTGCCTTTCGTCAAACTTTTTAATTAATGCTGCTCTTTGCTCTTCAACTATCTCGTTTCCCACTTTTTTCCTCTGTACATTGGGCCAGCGATGCAAAATTTTTTCACAAAATCAAAGTGAAAGGTGGTTAAAAAAACCTTTAGGAATATCTTGTGAAAGTTTTAGCTTTCTGAAATGACAGAGTTTTGGCCGAAAACCGCGAATTCTGGCCCACTGTGCACTGAAACTAATTTGCTTAGTTCACAAAATCTCTTCATGGCCAAGGCATATTAGCCACAGTTGATGCACCTTTTGGGCTTCAGTTAGCTTTCAGCATGCGACTATCCATCGCTTGTCTACTGGCCGTCCTGTGCCTTAACTTCAGCTCCGCCAGATGGTTGAAGAAATACAACGAAAATTATCATCGACCCACTTACTACAATCGTGCTCATAGATCCGGCCAGCATGTGGACTATAATCGCCAGCTTCTGGAGGAGCGTGACAGACCCGCAGAGCCAACTAGACTTCCCCAGTTTGATCCAAATGTGCACAAAACCTACTATGTCCACATTCTCTACAAGGGCTCAGTGTTGTGTCCGGGTACATTAATCTCGCGGCGAATGATCATAACTTCGACGCGTTGTTTTGTGGCTCCGGAAAATGATGTGACGCGTGAGTACAGCGCCAAAGATATGAGCGTGGTGACGGGTAACTATATTGGCCGACCTATCGACGCCCTACCCCACCCGGTGTTGGCCTTTTTCATGCCCGAAAGCAAGGGAAATGCCACAGCTCATTTCGTTGCTCTCATAGCTCTGAAGAAGAAACTAGATCGTAAACTGTTTCGGTATATAAAGCTCTATCGCCTCATACCCAAAGTGGGTGAATCTGTCGAAATGGCCTCTTTGGATCCCGCTGAATACGAGATCACTCTGTACAAAACCAAGGTGGTAGACTTTGAGAGCTGCAAGCAAGAGTATGAAAAATATGGCCTCACATCGGTTTCCTTCAACTCGGACTTCGTTTGTGTGGCCAATAAGCCGTATTCAAAGACGAAAACCTGCAGCACACGTCCAGGTGATCCACTGATTATTGACAACGAACTGGCAGCCATTAATCTGTATGGCGAGCATTGTGATGAGGATGAAGATTTGGACACCATGGATATATATTTTGCCATCAGGCATACCATTAAAACAGTGCAAAGGGCCACTGATTTGTTAAGGGCTTTTACCGGAACTGGTCCGTTTAATATGTCGGCCACCACGAAAGTTCCATATAAATTCGGTATCGAGGATGTTACCGAAGAGCGTTTCATCGAAGTGGCTGGAGACCAGCGCCACAACAACAATTTAACTGCAACTGGTCCTTTCAATATGTCAGACACCACGAAAGGTCCTTTAAGACTGGGCAATGAGGATGCTACAGAAGAGGCTGCTACCGGAGCTGGCTTGTTAAATAATTCGGACACCACGAAAGCTCCATTACAATCTGGCATCGAAGAAGTAACTCAAGAGCCAGCTACTGAAAAGACGCCTCTTGGCGCTGAAGACCAGCAAAACAACAACAATGTGACATCTACCGAAAAGATGCCACCTGGCGCTGAGGACAATGTGACTACAGCTTAAGTTAAGCGGGTTGCATATAAATATAAATCTATATACATAAATAGGTGAAGGGAAAATGGTTCGGTTTTATTTTCAGTGCCTGTAGAGAAGAGGTGGAGCTATAATATCACCTTCAGTCATATAAATTTAATATTAATAAAAGACGTTGCATACTTTTCGGGGTTCTTATGGGAACACAGCAATTTTTGTTGAAAGGTAAAGATGTTAACGTTTAAGTTAATGTACTTTTAATTAACATAAGGGGCGGCTATTAAACATATTCTGAGCTAAAAGTAGTTAAAAGCTACAAATATCAAGGAGTTTACTTAAAACACAACGCCAGATCCAATGAACATATTAGAGTCTCCACAACCGATTGCATACTTTGGGGCACCAGCAATAAATAAGATATTTTTGGATTCCTACACAAGTGCTAAGAGAGCTATATTTCCATTGATAAAAATCGCAGAATTGTTTGGGATAGTTTATTTCAAAGTTAAGTTGTTGTACTTTCCAAAAGATCAAAGATAGTCCAAACAATAGAATGGATTTCCCGAAAATCGATCCTAAAAAGGTCTAAATAGGCACTTTAAGCAACTTTAAGCTCAAATTACTAAAATTCTCGACGTGATGGACAATTTCTGAAAACGCAGTCTTGCTTAGCACACGAAAATCATCTAGAATCACTACCAACTCTTAAATATACTGGAAAAAGTCGGTATTATAATATAGAAAAAAAATTTCGCGATTTTTTTTTAACATTTAATCAACACATCCGGCATTTCGCGTCTTAACCCCCCTTGTAACGCCGCGTGCTTACCTGTTGCATTCTGTGCAGTCATTTCTGCTTGGTTGGTTTGCAAATCTATAAAATAACAAACTTTCGCATTTATAATACTAAGTAAGATTCTTTCAATATTCTTGCAGCCTTATTGTGGGGGATTAGCATAAGTAGTTGTGCAATTTGGAGTGCCGCTGTATTTTGAGTGATTTTAAGCGATAGTCGGCTATGAGATGCTTTACGAATCAAAGTCCACATGGAAAAATACGAGGGTTAAAACTAACTGATATTTTATTGAAAAATAGGGAAAGTTAACTTTGGCTCGGCAGAAGTTTTGTATACCCTTGCAGCTTCCATTGAAAAAAAATAAGTTTTTCAAATTAAGAATACTCTTTGGACCTAACTTTTCTATGGGATCTATACTTTATAGATGTCTGATTTCGACCAAAATCGTGGAAAAGCATAACTTCTTTTTCGACCGATCATTCATACTGCAGCTATATGCTAGAGTCATCCGATTTTTATAAGACTTTGTAGAAATGTGTTAAAGTATTTAAAATAAGAATATGCCAATAAAAAAGACGTTTTCATTAGAAACAAAAAAGTTTTCCTCACTCGAAATTGTTTTTCGACCGATCGTTCCTATGGGAGCTATATGCTATAGTCATCAGATTTCGACCAAACTTTGTAGAATTGTGCAAAAGTATATAAAATAAGTGTATGCCAATGAAAAGGACGTTTTTATTAAAAACAAAAAAAGTTTTTCTCACTAGAACTAGTTTTTCGACCGATCGTTCCTATGGCAGCTATATGCTATAGTCAAGCGATTTCGACCAAACTTTGTAGAATTGTGTAAAAATATATACAGATTAAGTGTATGCCAGTGATAAGCACGTTTCCATAAAAACAAAAAGTTTTTCTCACTAGAACTAGTTTTCGACCGATCGTTCCTATGGGAGCTATATGCTATAGTTATCCGATTTCGACCAATTTTTGTAGAATTGTGTAAAAGTATATAAAATAAGTGTATGTCAATGATAAGGACATTTTCATTAAAAACAAAAAGTTTTTCACTAGAACTAGTTTTTCGACCGATCGTTCCTATGGGAGCTATATGCTATAGTCATCCGATTTCGACCAAACTTTGTAGAAATTGGGAAAGGATAGTAAACTAAGTGTATGCCTATGTAAGGACGTTTTCCACTAAAAACAAAAAAGTTTTCTCACTAGAACTAGTTTTTCAACCGATCGTTCTATGGCAGCTATATGCTATAGTCATCCGATCGGCCGGTTCCGACAAATGTGCAGCGTATTTGTACCAAAGACTTTTGTGCAAAGTTTGGTGAGGATAGCTTTAAAACTGACGGAGGAGATAGCATAGAAACAGACAGACGGACAGACGGACAGACGGACAGGGCTAAATCAACTCAGCTCGTCGTGCTGATCAAGAATATATACTTTATGTGGTCGGAGATGCTTCCTTCTATGCGTTACAAACATCGGACAATTTTATAATACCCTCTGCAAGGGTAT